>WEIS01066475.1:0-11241 GCA_013389965.1 Todus mexicanus | reverse complement strand
GGAAAGGAGGCGTGGCTTGAGAGCGAGTGGGCGTGACCTACGAGACCCCGCCCCCTTGGCCCCAATGAATGAGCGACAACAAGTACAAACCTGCAGACTCTTTTATTAAATTCTCCCGTTTCATCTGTACAGAAAACAAACGAACAAAGGGGGGTTGGGGAATGCGCATTGTTCTGTTCCGAATCTCGGTAACGGCTCGAAATGACGCGGCGTGGGCAGGGGGAATAAAAAAACTGAACCAAAAAACCACGAACCCAAATGAGGGGAAAGGAGTGGGGAAGAGAGGCCGGGATTTGTACACGGAGAGAAGGGGGGGAGGGGAAAAAACCATTTACAGAAAGGAGGTTTTGTTAATGTCACATTGAAAAATACAATAATAATAATAATAAAAAAAAAAAAAAACACAAAAGAGAGGCTAAGTTCAAACAGCTTCTGCCGCACAGCAGGAATCGGCGGGGGCTGCTCTGTACGCGGCGGGGTGGGGCGCCGTCACCCCAAAACTGGTGTCCCCAGTACCCTGTCCAGTCTGGCACAACTATGTCACAGCTGCTGCTCAGCTCCGAAGTTCCGCCTTGTCCTCGTCCCTCAGCTCAGCATTTCCCAAGGCGAGAGCTACGCAAACGCTTCTACGCAAGTAAATACGGGGCAGGGGGGGTTTGGGGTGCAGCGATTCACCCAGGGAGAGATCTCTGGCTTTGAGGCAGCTATGGAATGAAATGGGGAGTGTTGCAGGAGGAGAAAACAGCAATTTGCTGAAACCAGCCAGTGAGTGGCAAGATGTTGTGCCTCCCCACTGAACTCGGCAGAGCGGCAGGACGCAGAATCCCACCAGAACGGAAGGCAAGCAGTGCTACCAGCTGAGCTCCCTTCTGTACACGTGTGATTTGGGTCCCTGCTCACCACAACTCACCGGTGCAAGCGAGCTGGCAGGTCCAGCCCCCGCCCAGGGGGGATCAGCGCCTGGGAGCTGCCGTGAGGATTTTGAACCCCGTCACTTAAGATTGTACTTTTACACGAACTGACGCTGGACCTTCCTGAGCCTGCAGAGCTGGGTTTTATACTGGGACAGAAGCGCTGGGTGAAATGTTCTGGTTTCACACCACACTCATGCACTCACACACACCTCAAACTACCTTTTTTTTTTGGAAAACAAAATTGATAAATTGAAAAAAACCACCCTACCCCACAACTACTACAACCTTCTTTCAACTGACGTTGTCTTTTAACAAACTCGCCACCCAACTTGAACACAATTTGTTTACAATACGATAAGATTCAGGTGATCCCCTGGCTCATCCCATCCCTTCCCGCAGCGAAGGTCTGTCCTCAGAGACCTTCACTCCTCTCCATTAATTTCCACGCAATCTTCCTACCACGGATTCCTTCGGGGCGAGGTTGATTATACTCATGTGGATTCATGTCGCAGATTCTGGGTGAAACCCTTAAATTTTGCCACAGAAAACTTCGAGGGCTTCACAGACACACGGGTGCTCAACTCAACCTGCCGGACAGTACCTGAAGCACCAGGGATTTTGTTCCACCCAGACGCGTTACTCCAGCAGCCTGAACGAGAGATGAGGCAGGAAAATCCCAAGTAAAACAAAGTTAAGAAACTTATTAAGGGCAAAAAGAATGAGCACGAGCGGGCTGGCTGGAGTGAAGTAAGGAGATGCACATCACAAACAGTTCCTTCCTTATGCACATCATCTAAACCACCTTGATAAGCAGCTGCAGTCACCTACTCCTTCCATACAGGAGCATCCACATCACCATGTCTACAATAAGCTCTCTGAGAGAAGCTTTTGTGATGACAAGGAGGCAAAAAACCCCAAGAACCCACCTCCCCAGCTGCATTCTGTGGAAGGCAGCCTTGCACCGAGGAGAGCGTCATGAAGAGGAAGGGGTATCCCAGGTTTTGCCACGCCAACGCTCCTCTCTCAGCTGGCTGCAGCTATTTCTAGCGCTCTAAATAAGATTGGAGAAGCTAAAAAGGCTTCCTCAAGGTCAAGGCAACAGCAGTGATGCTTACAAGAGCTTCCTCCTTTCCCTGCAACGGGAACGGTTACCTGCAGGCGAGATGACGCGCTGGCATCTGCACAAGGAGGTTATTTTTGGAAGAGTGCTCGTGTGGGCTTCTGCGCTTCTGAGACCTCTAGGTTGTTCGGGGTGCGTGAAAAGGAGGAGGATACTTCAGGACTGGGACTGCTGGATTTCTAGCCACAAAAAAAAGCAAATTTCACCACTGGCGATGGCAGGAGGCTCCCTTTTAAAACGTAAAGAGATAATGAAGCTCAACAATAAAATGGCCCGAATCCTTTGCCAGTGTTAAAAGGTGCCTCTGCACCCTTACGGTGACAAAATGACTGAGGAAATTATGCAGAAATAGATTTAGTCTCCTACTTCTGCTTCAGAGGCCTCCAGAAACATCCCTACACGCTGTCCCGGACGCACGGATACAGAATTCCCAGGTAGAGCCTTGCTGACCCAGTCAGAAGCACCACTGACCACAGGTAACCACCACCGCAGACCGTCGACTCCTACCGCAGGCACCCGTGCCTTAACCTTCTCCAAATTAAGAAGCAAAAAACCCCAGAAAGCTTTACACCTCAAAGTAAAGGAAGACACCTTCAGAGCTGAACAGGGGTTACATTCAGAACTATGGCTACAGACCTACAATTTTCACTGCAACGTCTTCTGGAATTTAGTGGAAGATGCTATTTCTAGACAATAAACCATCTAATTAGGCTTTTCACGCTAATCAGGTTACAAAACGCCTTTTCAAAAAGTCACAACCATTTTAAAAAAGCCCTCCAAGAGCAGGTTAATTTTGGCTGGTAGACATTTGAAGGAGGACTTGTGCCAAGCGAAGCTGCACAGAGATCCCGCTTCCCTCGCCAGCGGCTCTGCGAACTCGCCCATCTCCAGAGGGGCGATTCTCAACGCTCCGTCAGGTCACGGCATCCACCTAGAAACACCAAACTCACGTTTGTGGTGTCATACAGCAGCCCTCGCTCAGGAGATGCCAGCAGCCTTTCCTCTTCTGCTCCACTTTGCGTGGGCAGAGGGCCCATGAAGCTCCGTTAGCGCCAGGGAAGAGGGAGAGAGAAGGAATTCAGGCTTCAGTTCTGTGGCACCCAACCATTTCACTGCGACCGTGCCCTAACCTGCCGCTGAACCTTCATTGCTCAGACTTCTGCTCCTCCTCGCCTTGTGGTCATAATACTTTGATATAAAACCACGAGAGTCTGGGAAAGACTCGCTGGCCTATTAAGTCTACAACCGCGTCACTAATAGTTTGCTGTCCACCCTCAGTGGGATGAGGGTACGTCTGCAAAAAGCTTCAGGTGCAGCACAAGCTCACGGTATTTTGGATACCGCAGCATCATCAGAACATCAGCTGGCCCACGCGCCAAAGGGTCTCAAAACCACTGTTCTTCTTCAGAACAATGTGGAGAACTGGAAATGCCAGGTCTTCCCCTAGCAGCGCACTAAGCAGGGGGCATAAAAGTTACGGTTCAAGCGTCAGCCTAAGTCAGACAGTTTCAGGCACGTGGTTTTTACCGCAGCACGGGCAGGCGAGCACATCTAAAAAGGGCGAATAAAGGACGTCCTACTGTACGTGTGGACTTCCGTGAAGTCGCTTCTAGATCCCACCGACACACACAACGCTTCAGCCAAAGCATGTAGCTCATGACCTCTGAGCCTCATTGTACTTGAGGAGCTATGATGACGCTGAGAGGGGCCGCAACTACTGGCGCAGCTTTTCTAAAGCACCTTCTTTGGGCTCTCGGGTGAGAGTACCAGGTTCTGGAAGTGTCACTATATACAGTGTGATGGGAACAACGCGAGGCTGCTTCCCGTCAAGATCCAGATGTTTCTGCCTTTCACATAACACTATCATCCTCCCATCCGCTCCTGCTTGGCATACAGGACCAGCACCCTGTGTCCTCCAGCCCAGGAAACACCAGTTGCTACCGCTACCAATTGTCATCATGGAAACGAGTAACACTCTTCAGGCTACCACTGAAACCATTAAGACCCAGCCAGACCAGTTACAAAGCACGGCACTAGCCCACAAGTAACCATTTTACAGGCAGAGCATGTTGAGTGTCCAGTCACTTTCCACATTGCTGTATCACTAGCATGTCAACACCATCTGTAGACAGTTAATTGGGGACAGGAACAGCTTAGCAGCAGTGAGGTATTAAAAAAAAAACAAAAAAGGAGTGTTAGAATTTTACTGCATGATCACTAATAAAAAAAAAGTTGACTGAGTAACTGGCCAGGGCGCTGAATGCCTGCTGGCAGCAGTGCTGTATGCTACTGACCGGCTCTACGTGCCTCACATCTACACCGCATCTTTAATCTACTGAAATACAAGTTGTACGGCTTACAGGAGTTATCTGATCCCGGTCAGGATTTTATTCTATCTTGTAAGCAGCAGAGGAAGAAAGGAAGGACACCTTTTCAGCCCCCAAAATAATAAAAAATAAAAATCCACAGTCACGAAAGCAGGGTATTCATCAGAAGACGACGCCAGCGACTGACGTCCTCAGGTTGTCCAAGACTATGCTCTGAAGATGCTTTACATAAGATGAGCAAGATGTCCAAAACAAGGCCAACTGTGGTGTAAGATGCGCTCTACCCTTTAATTTCCTGCCTCGATTTCACCCAGCCACAGAGAATGACCAGATTTCAGGAGGAACCGTGACCTAAATCGTATCGTCGGGACGCAGATAGAGGTCTTTCTTTAAAAATGGACTTAAAAACTGCTTGAGCTGCAGGTCGTATCAGTCTGATCTGGAGAGTGAAGGCAGTTCCAACAGTACAACAGAGACTTGTCTACAGGCAGGTAAACGAGAGTCTGCTAACAAAGGGGTAACAAAAGCTGCTGGCTGGGCTGCCAATGTTGCACACAAACTTTCATAGGATGAAGATGCCGTGGATGAGATCCAGGATGGGAAAACTGAGCCAACACCTGCTGCTGTTCTAATTTCTTGGGGTTTTTTTGGGGGGGGTTCTTTTTTTTTAATTCTCCTCTCACAAGAGGGGGTGGGTAGACTATACAGAGGAGGGCTGTACAAAACTGGGCACTGGGCAGGCATTTCTTCAGCAGGCAATCCAGGCTCTACCTGTCCTTGAGCTCTCTTGTCACCCGCTTGGTGATGCGTCCACACATCAGGCCGATGAGGAAGAGTACACAGATGCCGACCGTGATGACTGACAGTATGTAGTTCTTGGACGGAGAGGTCATAACTTGCATGGCAAGGTCAGAAAAGCCTTCTGCTGGGGCAACCTGGAGGTGAGAAGGGAACAAATGAGCCAAGCCAAGCTTCCCCACACAACCCTCGGCCTTGGCATCCATCAGGTTTAGGATCTGGTACTGCTATTGCCTCCTGTCATCCTGAACCATCCTGAACAAACAGGCTTGCAGTAATTTATCTCAACCGCTGCTCAGGAGGTAGCTTTAGAATAGGAGGTCCTGCTGACCCTATGTCGTTGCCCCAGACCTTCTCTAGAAGAGACCAAGCCCAGCGTGAACAAAAGCCAGTTTAATTCTGTCACATTGAGGAAGCATCGCAGACACAGAGATTAAGATGCACAAGTTCAAAAACGGAGCCCCGGTTTCAATCGTTCTGGACCAAACTCAAAACTTCATTCAGAGACAAGGATTTCATGACCATGAAGTTTCTCATAAATAGCTTGCAGCAGAAAGATCCAGTGAAAAAAAAAAACACCACCAAAAATAAAATAATCCTTTACACACTCACCTTTGCGGCGTAGCTCCACATTTCAATACGATCATTAAGGCGTTTCTTGCATTCTGGCTGCAACCTCACGCGCTTGTCTTCCAGAGCTTCCATTAAGCATGACATTTCTGTAAGGGGCACAAGAGGGTGTTACAAAACAGAACCGGTGGCTTTAACAACGCTCTACAGAAAGGGACAATTCCGTTCTCATCAAGGTCGACAGCTGCACTGCTTTCCAAACAGACTGGCCAGCATGATAAGACCATCAAAAAAGCCCCTCTTGTATCCCCGGAGCTGGTAATTTTGCTAAGATTCGTGATTATACTACATTTTGAGGCATGCGGAATTTTGACTTCCAAGAAGAAATTACAGTACATATCCAGGATGTCATTTGTGTGACTTACAAGTCACTTTATAAAGTCTTATAAATCCCGACCTCCTCTGAGCTGTGCTCCAAATTCTGTGCCACTACCTAAGATCAAGTCCAGTACAGGAACAAACAGGGTGTTATCTCCTTAGGCTGGGCAGGAGTTTCTTTGATCAACAAAATGCTTTGGGAAGGTTTCACTTCCTGAGTTTTCACACAGTCCTGTGTAAAGGAAACGGATCACACCGTTCTGGGTGCCTACAGAGCAGCTTGGCTAATCCACAAGTTTTTTTTGTGCTCACAGGAGACACCAACCTAGGAATTTTTATTTTACACTTCCGCTGCCTTACTTGAATAATCCTTAACTGGATGCTTTCTGCAAACTTTAAACCAGCTCCAGATTTTTAAAACCAAATCGTCAGTTTGAACACTCAGCAGCAGATCCCTCTCTGAACCCGAGGCTCCTGCACACCTTCAGCGCAGGCACATCAGACCACACATCAAAAGGATCCCGATAAAACAGGAATAAATAAAGGATATCCAGAATTTCAGAAAGGCATTCAGTAAGCAGCACAACAGATAATGAACAGGAAAATACTTGGCTGCTATTTTTAAGGCAAGATAAACTTAGAGAGATGGGAAAGTTCAGAACTTTTTTCTCCCCTAGTTAATGTGACACCAGTAAAAGTGCAAAAGCTTGACCTCAAACAGGAAAAGAATGGGAGGAAATACTTAAATAAATGATATTTCAAGTGCCTCAACCTGCTGAACTCAAGTCTTAGAGGACTTGGAACAGTTGATTAAGTTCAATTTACGTCTCAAAAGCCTTTAGCTGCTATGCAAACTGCTCACAGTAACTATTACCTACCCTCTGTAACACTGGGAAAGAAAAAACTGGTATGTTTAAGCAAAGAAGGAAAAAAAAATAATTAAGGGACTTAGTTTAATTTTATCTGTCAAAAATACTGAAACTAAGAAGCCAACCATGGCCAAAGATTGACACAAAGGAACGAGGACTAAGGAGTTTAGCTAAGAATGAATCTTGTGAAATTAAACTGAGTTCTAAGGAAGCGTTTGATACAGTCTGATACCATCCTGTCGTAAGTAAACTTGGGAGCTGTATCCTGTATGAAGCTGATACAGGGCGGGAGATAAACCTCCCTGAAAAATGAGTCCGTGTCCTTCAGTCCATGTGTATTAGGAGCTCATTTTGAACAGGATTTCACTGAGGAGGGATTTTATAGAGCTTACAGATCTGGTATCACACACTATTGTCAGTAATCACAAGAATGACAGAACTTAGAAGATACTCCTTATATTTCTGGAGCAGGCTGCAAGGATATAATATCAGGATTGAAGACTAGGTCCCGCCTTGGATGTGAAGAAGGATTTCTTGACACCCACCTTCTGGTGACACCTACCACCTCTGCAGCTGTTTCACCCTATTACCTGCAAAGGGCTGGTGCAAATAACTTGTATTTAAGATAACGCTGGTAAGAAAATGCAGCTTCTCTGAGTAAATCACGAGTACTTACGGCGTCCTCTCCCTGGTGGAATGGCAGCACAGTGGTGTTTGATGTCCAGGGCACAGGCTGTGTGGAGCACTGGGTCAACAAATATATCTGCTTTGCTTTCCTTCAGCATATTGAGCACTTCCTGGGGAAGGGAAAGTGACAAGTACAGCTCAAAAAAAGGAGAGAACAAAACTCTTACTGCTCAATATTTCGGAAAGGTGCATTGTCTTTTAAATCCAGGGTCACTGTCTCTGGTTGAGGCTATGAATGCTGGCTAAATGTCCTGTTACAAGGGTTACCAAAGTTATGTTTATTAAAATATCCCATATTAATCCAAAAACAAAGTCAACAGGCCAGGGTTACTTCAGTTAGAACTGAAATAAGGTGCCATAGCTATGGGGCAATTCATACAACCCTTGATCACAGCCAGTGCCCAGGCCGTACCCAGCACTCGGGAATCGGGCAACGGAGACAGCAATGGAAAACAGATTAGGAACAGAAACTCTGGTAACCATAATCAAGAAAGGATCTGAGCCTGGAATTGCAAAGGAGGCATCGTCGGCACAATTTGTACTGGCAAATTGAAATGGAATTGAATCGCTGCAGGCCAGAAACAAGATGTGTAAGGAAATTTGCAGAGCTCTGGCCTCACAGCAGCTAGGACACTGCCTGGGCTGTGATCTGGAAAAATCCCCGCCTTCTGCAGGAGCGGGATGCCTTTTGGAGCACATTCCATTTATTTCCTTTACCTTCTTGCACATCTCGGTTTTTATTTTCAGCAGATTCACTTTCAGACATTCTTCCACCTGCCCAGTCTGCTCCTGAGCTGCCGCTTCTTCCGCACACAAGCTGGAAATCTATTACAAAAAAAAGGTATTTTCACCTAAATAGTTCACAACAATCATTCTGCCTTTTAGCACATTTATATCTCAAGACATCAGCTCATCACCAGGCGCAGCGAGAGCGCACACAATGAGATGCTTTCGCCCCTAGAATCCTCAGAGCCGAACGCAGCGTGGCTCATGCAATATGCACAGCCTTTGAACCCTGATGGTAAGAGGTGAATATTGCTGTGCTGAGGAGGAAACCAGCACAGGAATCATGTTAACATAGGAAATAAGCAATACTTGAGGCCTCACTAATTCAGCTAGAGAAAGCTCCAAACTGTATTCCAGTTAAGGTTGATGAAACCAGAAACTAGCGCATATTTTTGTATGTCAGGAAAGCAGTATTTTTCCACAGTCATCAGTGCTGATGAGATTCCAGATGAAAAAAAAAAAAAAATTAACTTTATATTAGAGCTGCACTGAAAACTGCAATTCTTGCACACTGGGCAAAAATCTGACTAGTTCGAAGCAATTCAAAGGGTTTTTGGTTTGTTTGAATCGCAGCAGTCGATGTTTTAAGCAACAAAATCTGTTTCACAAAGGGAGTATTCATCCTGAAAAAGCAGTTGTAGGGCTACTTCTCCTACCTCTTCAGAGCAGTGCATCTGCAGTTGGGGATCCAGCCGATAATCAAGAGCCGATTCCTGGATTATTACTCGAATTTGGTCCTCGCAGTCTGGAGAGAGACGCTATTAAGCGGAGAAAGTCATTAACCCACTCAATGACCTTTACTTGCACCAATCAATCACCTTGCATTTTAACTCGGCTATTTTGTAATACTTGTATGGGAGTGTAAAAACTCATTTACGCCCAGTCTGCTACATACATTGACCACACACCGCCAGACCAAGTTTGATTTGTCACTCACTGCCTGTTGCTCAGCACAATCCTGTGCCGTTTCTCATTCGCACGCCCCAGCTCTACTCACCAGGTCTGCATATTTCAGCTTCAGGCAGGAGATGACTTGCCCTTCAAGCTCCGTATCATCCTTGGCCCTATTCAGGATATTTTGGCAGAATTTGGGTATGTCTGCTTTGCAGGCCTTCCTGAGCACTGGGTTTAAGCGGTAATCTAACAGGGAAAGACAAGAGAACTTCATTATAGAGTACAAAGCTCTTCAGATTAAAGAACGCAGCACTTGAAAAAGAAATTGGGAGGGATTTCCTGGATGACACAGTAGCGCTGATAAACTTAATTATGGGGAGAAGTAAAATTCTGCTGTGAAAAAACACTAAGCTCTGAGATACGAGCTTCGAGAATAAAGTGGATCCAATAATACAAGCTCAAGACCCTTAAGAACCCTCAGTGTGCACATGGACCACCATGAAGGAGAACAAACCAAAAGAAATATTCTTCAGCCATGGCGAACACTCAGCAGCTCAGACAAGTTAGTTTTTTTCAGAGAAGGATACCTGTGTTCTGGGTGATCTGGCGCTTGGTAATCATTTGCTTGCATTTGGGATCCATCACTTCACTGTTCTTGTTCTGTTTCAAACACTGCAACATGTTTTTTGAGTCTGCTTCTGGACAAAACCGCTACCAAAAAAAAAAAAAAAAAGCCAAAAAAGCCAAGTTTCATCACTAAGCACTTGAAAAAACCCCCCACGTAAGTATATTGTGGAAGAGCATAAGCACCTGCCTCACCCCCAGGTACCTGGACACACTTCCCAGCCTCAAGGCTTCCTATTAAAAAGAGTAGTGCTGCTTGCTAAATTCACTTTGAGCATGAATATCTCTGATTCTGGAGTGACCACTAAGCCGTAGGGTCTTGACTGGCTTCTAGGCTCCAGCTTGTGTTGGCAACATCAAACATGTTTTGCCTTTATCATCTGTTCTTATTCTTTATTTATTTTTAGCTGAGTGGTGGTGGTAGGTCATAGGCCAGACTCGATGATCTAAGAGGTCTTTTACAGTCTTAACTATTCTATGATTCTATGATTATTGAACTAGATACTCACAAGCATACCAGCTTACCCAAAATTCAGATCAAGGTACTAATTTCTTTTGCTAGAAACTAATTTTCTAGGTGTAAGATAAGGCTGTGGCATCTTTGAATCCTCAACATTTTGGTGAGATTACAGGGTTTTTATTAAAAGCCTGAGTCTCTAGTGGCAAGCAGTAAGTGCTCAAGAAGTTCTGCTTTGGCCACAATATGAAGTCAGGGCACTGTACGCAATTATACTTCTGAAAAAAACACAGTGGCTTTCTAACAAACTTTTATGGGATGCTCAAAGCCAATAGAAGTTTTCTATCCCAATCTTACCCACTTAAACCAGCGCACAACCATTACCTTGATCATCTGCTTGCAGACTCTCATGAGCGTGTAGTCCAGTTCTGGATCCATCATCTCTGTCTCCTGCAGTTTAAACACTTTCTGGTGGCAGCGGGTACTCAACTGCTTCTTGATTTCTTTCAGGCATTCAATAATCTACGACACAGTATTAGAACCGTAATGGACACATTGCCGATATGATTCTGTCACACGCTGCTCAGAACGCACAGCTCCACATTCCCCGCACGGTTATCTTCACCTGATTTGAGCAGGGAAGGTTCCAACACTAGTTTTATCCAAAGCCATCACAATGTTTCTTTCTAGGACTTATTTTAAGCTCATCTTTTCTCACAAAGGTTTAATGAGATGAAGAGGGTCGCCAGGACTTACTCGAAGACCCTAAACTTCATCTTGCAGACAACATTAAGCCTAAGAAATCTTCAGCAACTTA
>WEIS01066441.1:18859-41072 GCA_013389965.1 Todus mexicanus | reverse complement strand
GCAGGCAACAGCGTAGAAGGTGCAGAGAGAGAAGGAAAAGGGGTGAAAGGGCTGCCAGGCAGATGCGGTGCCATGGCTAGTGACAAAGGAGGTGAGAGTCAGGGTGCAGGAGGGGCAGTGAAGGTGACAGGCTGGGAAGAAGGAGGCAGGCAACAGCTCTCTGGAAGCTCTGCAAGCCAAAGCCTTAGATGGAGATTTAAGCCAGGTTGTGAGGTAGGTGGAAGATGTGAGGAGATGGGCAGGCCCAACCCCATGGGACAGAGGGAAGCAGCAGGGAAAGAAAAGGCAGCAAGATTTCCAGGGACACAGCTACTGCAGACTGTAGCTTGAGGAAGTGCAGGAAAGGACAGAGGAGTGACAACTATGAATGGTCTTTTTGCCTGGGAGAAAGCACATCTGTCCCCCTGAGTTGGTAGTAAGACCTGGAAGCCAGAGCATTAAATGAGCAACATCCCGTAGCTGGGGGCACGAGCATAGCTGTGAAGCTGAGGGCACCCTGCAAAACTCAGATTCCTCTATTGCACCTTGCAGGCAGAGCGACGTACCAGCTCAAACTGCAGTTCCATTTTGATTTAGGATGGAAAGACTTGAGATCTGGAGGAAGGGAGGATTGATTTAGCATGGTACAACTTGAGATAGCAAGCACTGCTGCATTAAGGAGGAGGCCCATAGGGTCATCCTAACCCTGTAGAATAGATAACAGGACTTTAGAAGCCTGATAATTGGCCTGGACCAGCTCTGCAGTTAGTGAGGCAGGAAGACTCAGGTTTTTTTCATCAAAGGTGAAAGGGACGCTCCGAGGAAGACTTCAGGCCTTCATCAGAAGACCACCAGAGGGGACTCAGAGACCACTACCACATTTAACTGCGCATGCGATGTAGGGGTGGAGACTATGTTAAGGAATTCTTAGAATTTAATGCATATGTATGTGAATTCCGGGACATGTTATGAATATGTGTGTAATAGTTTGATAAACAGAGATTTAGTGCTTTAGATCGGGGCACACGTTAGGAGGATCTCTCCCCCATGCTGCCCGGCGCCGCAATAAAGAATGCTGCTTAATAACACTTAGTTGTTACTGAATTTTCTCCGTTTCAATTTCCGCCGCACTTGTGCTTTTTGGGGAGGCCCACGAGAGGGAGCCTGGAGCACAGGAACGGCGCTGCAGCCTCGGCCTAGGCCGCGGAGCCCCCGGAGGCTGCGGGGAGGCCCGGGGCTCCCCGCACCCCACCCCGGCCCTCCCCGCACATGGCGCCGGGCTTGGGCCCCACAGGGTTAATAAGCGATTTACACAGCGTTTGGTGCTTTAAGCTGCGGGCGGGCTCGGCGACAGCCCTGCGAATGCCCGCGGGATAGATTCACAGATTGTTAGGGACCTCGAAAGATCATCTAGTGCAATCTACCCCATTGCCAGAGCAGGATCACCCAGACCAAGTGCCACAGAACTCGTCCAGGCAGGTTTGAAACGTCTCCAGAGAAGGAGACTCCACAAACCCCTGGGCAGCCTGTGCCAGGCTCTGGCACCCTCACTGTGAAGAAGTTCTTCCTAATATTCAAGTGGAACCTCCTGTGTTCCAGTTTACACCCGTTACTCCTTGTCCTATCATTGGGTGCCACCGAGAAGAATCTCGCTCCATCCTCCTGAGATTCAGTCCCTAACCTTTGCTGTTAAAGGCCAAACCTGGTGCAAGTGGCAAAGATGGACGCCTCTCAGGCTCGCCCTTCTTCTATACTAGTCAGGTCTTTAGAGAAATGGGACTTTGGCATCGCAAAGTGGTGCAGCCCCAGCCCTCCCTCCTCCCGGCTCAGGGGCCAGCGGGTTGGGCATGGTCCCTCACCTTCCCCCAGCCCGGCATGATGAAGGGAGGGTGAGGAGGTGAGTGTGAGAAAACTGTGCTGCTGATATGAAAGCTGGTTTTCTCCGCACCCACTGAAGTTGTCACCTTTTCACTTTGCTGGGAACTAAATGGGGTTTGAACTTGGCCAGGAATGATTCTTTGTGCTCTAAGCTCATGAGGAAGGTGAGCACATGCTTATGTTAAGGCTCTGGTTAAGCTCTTTTCTGAATCTGAGCTACAGAGTTCAGCACCTTGCAGAGGGGAATCAGGACCCAGAGGAACTACATCGACTTATTCGGGGTTCAGTCCTTGTATTGCTGAAGGCTGTGGGAGATGTGGTGTTGGCCCAGAGAGCAGGGGGGTCATCAGTACCTGTGCGCCTCCCTGCCAGGGCTACAAAACACAGCCTGGACCACAGCAGGGAGGCAGCAGCTTGGCTGACCAGAGTCAATGAAACTGCTGAGGCTGCATTGGTAATGTGACACATAGAAATTGCTGTTTAAAAAAGTGGCTGCAGAGGGAAAATACAGCCCATATGGAAAGGCAAATTAGTAGCAAGCTCTCTCCAGCGAGTGTTCAGGGAAAGCATACAGGGCCCATGTTGTGATTACTCTCCTGAAGCTTCCTACCACACTGGGAGAGAAACAGCCAGGGCTGGATAAATAATACATCATAATTTTCAAGTCCCAGAGAAGTGACTTGGAGGTAGTTCAAAAGTTCAGTGAATTATCAGTTCCCCTTGGGTTCTTTATTTCTTTTGCAAAGGATGCCATCAATCTCAATAATTCACTAGCTACCAATAATAATAATAAGTAAAAGATCATTATGTTGAAATATGTGTTGTAAAGCAGCATAGCAATTTGGAAGATTAATTTAGTCCAGAAGGGGCAATAGCTGCTGGCTAGAGATGGGCTGGACACCAATTACTGCTCTCACTCATTACTTCCATGGACAGAGATTGGGAAAACACCTGCAGTGCATGAATAATTCTCCTTGAGTTAATACGCTTTCATTCAATGCTGATTAACTCTATTTATACCTCATCTATGGTGATGAGAGCAATATGATTCATTCCTTTATTTCCATAATTCTCTGATAAACTGCATTTATTTGCTACTTCTGACCTCCTCATGTGGACGCTGCCTATTAATCCTCAGCCCAGGCTGTTGCTGCCATCCCATCTCAGGCCCTTCAGTAGCTGTCAAGCAGCTGCTTCTCGTTTTCCTTCCTTCATTTAAAAGCACCTGCTACAAAAATGTGGGTCAAGGGGGAAAGCAGACTGGAAATTTCACTGTGATGATGGGGGAGAGGGGGTATGTTTTGTGCGTGCAATATGTGGCTCTGTAGGGTGCTTGTCCTGTAGTGAAGACTCAAGGTAGTGCTGAAGAAAAAATGGTTGTGATATGTTTGGTGTATTCAATCCTAAGTGACTGACAGCTGCAAAGTAAAGCATCCTGGCCATGTCTTGATATGCTTGACATCAAATGTTGCCATTGATATTACTTAGGACTAGCCTGTATCATGGGATTTTTTCCCCTGATTTTTATATTTCATTTTTTTCATTTTTATTTCTCTAGGTCCTGCTCCAAATTAGAGCTACAGGGTTTATGACCTGGGACTTACTCTTCCAGCAGGCTGATTGCAACATGTTGTGGCCAGACACTGTCTCCTGAGGCTGACAGGATGAAGTCTTTAAAGAGACCTTGAGTGTATGAAATGTTCCTGCTTCTCCCCCATCAGCATAGCACTACTCAAACCCAGCACTAAAACTTGTCGTAAGATGGGATGTAAAGTAAAAATATCTGACTGCTTGCAAATGAAGATGCGTTGCCTGGTGGAAATGCTGGCTGGTGAAATCCCTCTCGTTCACAATGAGAGCACAGATGTAATCTATGCAGTCTGTGAACAAACTGGGGAAGTTTGACTTTGGTTGTCAGAGTTGTTCTAGGAACAGCTTAGGTTTTGCTAGGCTGGTGGGTGGCCTGTGTTGCCTTGTAAGTTCCTTTACAGCTCTCTATCTCTAAGTATTGCGGTACTTGGGTTTCTAGTACAGCAGGCAAACATTTTGAAACTTTAAAATATTATCCTGAGGTGAATTCAGGTCATACAATTACAGAATCATGGAGCAATTCAGGTTGGAGGGAACTGCCAGAGATATTTGGTTCAACCACCCATTCAAAGCAAGAGTAACTTCAAGATTAATACAAGGTTACCCAGGGTCTTTCCAGTCAAACTTCGAAAATCTCTAAGAATGGAGATTGCACAACCTCTGTAGGTCACCTGTTCCAGCATTTGACCACTCTTGTCATTAACATTTTTTTCTTTACATATAATATCTTATTTTTTACACATTCTTCTATGCCATTCCAGATCCTACACTTAAGAACTGAGGCATTTCCTATAGTCTAGGCAGGAGGAAACTTGGACTTTCTGCTCAGCCCTCCCTGTGCTCTCGCTGCAGCATGAGCATATGCTTTCCTGGTGTGGGACAGGCTAGATTCCCTGGAGGAGCTCAAATACCTCCTCTAATACCTGATTCCCACCGTTGAGCTATGACTTTCTGAGGACACGTTACTCTTTTGCATTTTCCTTTCATCATTGTTTCAAAATCTTGAGAGGATTCAGCTGACTGCTCTGTTTATCTTGCTACCCTTTCTTCTCGTTCAAGGTCTCCTAACACATTCCCCAGAAATTAGATAAAAGCTTGCACTGAGACCCTGGCTCTTTTGTCTGATTCCCCAGTCCACCTGGATCTCCTCACTGGCCTTGTCAGGCTTAAATGTCATCATATAGTACATGCAGATGCTTCAAGATAGCTCACTGTCCTCCCTCTCCTTGCATTTCAAACCACTTTTATTTCCAGAGTGTCTGGGGTTTTTTTCTTTTCTTTTGGTAGAAAGCACTGCTCAGCAACCCAGTTTGGTGGCACTTCAGAGCCAGGTCATCCTGGCCAAGCCTTTAGAGAAGAATTTGTTGTAAATGGCCTCTTGCCACTGATGGCTGCTATGTCTCTGCTGGTAATTTTTGTCATCAGCTGGTACCCACTGAATTATAATTGGAGGCTGGTGGAACTTTGTTACACCTGGCATGTGGGGGAGTTTGGGGACAAGAGGGTCAGAGCTGGCAAGGGTGGGTTAAATCCACCCTTCATCACCACTGTGGCAGTGATGGGTGTTCAGCTGCAGGGCTTGCTGGCTCCATAATTAGAAGCTTTGCTCCCTCCCTTTATGCTAGAAGGGCAGATCTCCACTTACTGCTGCCCCTCCAAATCTGAGAAGACCACTGAGATACTTCCTTGGGCAGATGGGTTGAGGCTTCAGTCCCGTGGGTCAGGATTGTTTTGCCATGACTTACTGCTTTTAACTGCTTTGAAGGCTGAACATTGGAGTCAGTGTCCCTTTGCCTTCTCTTGGCTTATTTCTGTGTGACCTCTTCAATTTTGGCTCTTGCCTGAGAGTTTTCTCACTCGCAAGCTATTGCAAGGCTCTCCAGAACCAGCCCTTCCGCATAAATGGGGAGGATTAGCTCTGACAACAACCCTCCTGGCTCCCTGCCATAGGCTCCCAATGGTTGCCCAGGCTGCCTGCTCTCAACATGGTCCAGGCAAAGCTGGCAGTGGGTGCATATCAATGACCATTTGATTACAACAGTTAGTGGTGGCCAAGACTTGGGACCTCCTGCTTTCTCCTGTCCTGAACAGCTCAGTGCCTCCCGCTTGAAACAGCCCCAAGTCAACCAAGGACATGTTGCACATGGGGATGTTTTCTGCCTCCAGAAAACTAGCAGGATGTCAAAGGGTTAAATAAGAAAGTGGTAGAGCTTTTATAGCCCTGCTGTTGTACTTTGGCATGGCAGAGGGATGTTTCAGGTGTAGGTGAGGTCAGATCACTGCCAGCAACACACTGGGTGGCTGAGGGAACACTGACAGGCGGGCTGGGAAAGGCTTCACTGAATGACACTGATATTTGCACTCGGGAAAAATACTATAATTCGGAAAAAATCACAGGCACACTGTTGAAGAGAAGTCATCAGTACTTAGAGACGGCTAGATCTGAGAGGCGGCTCAACCATCTGCAGACGGATGGACATTGGAGTTGGGCCGTATGGGGATTAATTGCTGTGAACCCAGAAAATAACTAATGGGATAACACAGATGCTGCCACCATAAAAAGCAAACCTCTCAGCTTCTCGCCTGCCCTGCACACACAGTGTCTCCCTCTCCTCCATTCCTCCCTGTGTGTGCTGCCATAAGGCACATCCCGGAGCCGCTGTTAATGGAGAAGTGATTTGTCTCATAACTGCAGCTTTACACAGTGTGCTACTGTGGGCGTTACAAATTGCTAAGCAGATTTAAAGCGTTCTTTGAATTGCAAACTGCAGTATTTCTCCACATAGTGATTATTATTCATCTTTTCCAAGACACCGTGGGCCTGATTCTGCAATCTGCACTCCTATTAAAGTCAGTGCTGTGGGAGTACTGCCGGCGTACAGACGGCAGGAGTAAGACACAATTAATTCAGCCACAGGGAAGAGCAGGGCAGCAAACAAGATTTTTTCTTTCATTCTTTCTTCTTTTTTCCTTTTTTCTGTGCATATGTGTGAATTTTCTTGTTCTGTGAGCACTTTTGGAGACATGTCTGGATGTGGGCTGCGGGTTGGTGCAGTACAGGTGTGCTTGCAAGATTCCATGCTTTCTAGGGACACATCCTCCCTTACTCTTNCTGGATAAAGCCTCACACCCTCATTCACCTTCTTCTTCTGAGGAAGACAGCTCATACCAATTTTGAAGGGGAAGGCAACTCTCCTTCAGTAACCTGTCCCATGTGCTCTCCCTGCCTGGACGTGAGGGCACCAAAGTGGTGAGCTACTGCTGCAAGGAGCACAAAACCTGGGATAGCTGCCATGGTGGCCCAGCCCCTGGACTGTCCCTCTGGTTCTTGTGTCACAGAAAGGTGGCTGCTGCTGCAGGACATGGCAGTGGGGGCAAGGGAGCTTTGCCACAAGGATGGAGACCTTGTATCAGGGTCAGTTGATGAGTGATAAGGCAACAGAAAGCCTCATGGTGTGAGGTGTTCATGGAAATACGTGTTGCTAAGCAAAGAGGATATTGTGCTTTGTACTCACTAGAGCGTTTTTAGCTTGTGAGCTGCACGTCTTGAGGAGAGTTGTAACAGCTGAGCCTAGGATTTGCAAATCCACAGTCTCGAGGCCAAGGATGAGCTAGAGTTGTCCCACCAGGAGGAAAGCGTGTGTGTGTCTGTGACACTGGGACACTTGGTGTCCTTAGCAAGGGATCTTCAAGTCTTGCTGAGCTTTGGGTGAGAGCTTCCACTATGCTGGGAGACCTTTGTCGCCTTGCCCTAGACCCCAGCAGCACAGGGTGATGCCTGGGTGAAAGCCAGCATCTACCCCTAACTTGCTTCTGAAACCTCTCTGAGATTTTTCCTGGCCACACAGAAAGCCGTGACAAATCCCTATCCCCTCTCAGGGAAGCAGTGCCAGCCAGGAACATCTTAGGCAGTGAAAACACTGTCAAAAACAGAAGGAAAAGCAAGTGGAAAAAGGTCATGATTAGTTACTTTTCCACCTTGTGCATGTATAATAATGAACCTTGGGAGTGAGACCATGTTAGTCCTAATTACAGCTCTTTAAATATTTATATAGCTTAATCTGTTCACCTTGCTCTTTGGCATGGTCCAACGTATCTGTAGGACTGCCCTTTCCAGCTCAGCCCCATTTGTGTACTTTAGAGGCCTCTGGGTGGCTGTTACTTTGCCTTATTGGAGAGGGGGAAAATGCATTACACCAGAAGAGTAAACCCCAGGTAATAAGACTGCAGTGTTAAATAAAACCAAGAGGATATAAACACAATCTCCTCTCTCAAAGTCACTTAGGCAGATTTTTAACTAATGCAAAACCAGGAGATTTCAGGAAAATTACCCACCTGCAGAATCAGCTGAGACAACCACACTTATTTTCCTGGGTGACCTCCATCAAATTGGAAATGATATCTCCAGCAGTAACAGGCTAGTACATTAACCCCCTCTTTCACCTCTCAATGCTTCATTACAGCAGGTCTATTTAGACGTAATGGGAATGGCTGGGAGATAGATGAGATGCTCATGGTTATAATGTGGAATGAGCTGTGCAGCCAACCCCTTCTTTAGCCCTCTTCTTCAAGTCCTTCTTCAAATACTTTTCTTTCAACCTAGGAATCCCAGGCTGATTTCAAAAGAACTACTCATAAACTAGATGAGTGAAAATAAAAAATAGTGTTAGTTTATGTCCTCCAACCTTGGATCACCCCCACTCCGCACTCTGTACATTGATCATCTAGGGGGTAAGTCCATGTAGAAGCTGTCCTGTAATAAGTCTGTGAGGAATTGGGCAGATTATGGGCAGTCTGTAACATCACTACTGAAATTACAATCAATATGTAAAGAAAACATGGGCAGCTCTGAGAATTTTCATTACCTTAGCAATTTGAAGAACGTCTAGTGTAGCCTCCTTCGTTCCTAGAACCCTTATGAACCTATGATGTAGGAGAAACAACATGTTTGTACCTCCAGGTACCTTTACAAAGCCATAATTAAGGAGATGTTACACCAGAGGAACTATATCAGTTTGTGTTAAAAGCGCCTGATGTCCTCATGCTGCTCACTTCCATACCACATTTGCTGGCTAGTTTAGGTCTGAAATAATAAAATCAAGTCAGGGACAATTCTCTGGCCCCAAAGCCAACTGGCACAGACTAGCCACTTCCAGTCTATAACACATCTGATGCTGGGTCTCATCTGGTTCCCATGTGGTGCCCCTGTGGCCCTAATATGATACTAGTATTGTTGTTGGGTTTTTGTTGGGGTTTTTTTTGTTGTTGTTCTTTCTTCCCCCCCCCATTCAAAGCATCTGAAATAGTGTTGCAGTTGAGCAGGGTGAAATTTTATTACTATGAAAATGAGTGTATGGAAAAAATGTGGCACTGATGGAGGATGGTGTGGGGAGGACTGTCCTGAAGCTGGTACAGCCTGGTTATTAAGCCTGCTGCTTATTTGGGAATGGTCCTTGATGCATGCTGCCCTCCATGTAATGCCAGAGCACTGTCCAGCAGGGCTCTGTCTGGCACCAGCCAGTGCCAGACCAGGGAGCAAGAGAATGATTGAACAGCATGGGTGACAGCTTGCACCTGAGGCCTTTCATTTGGTCATGCCTGTGGACCCATAAGAAGAAACCTCCATGAATAGCTGCTGGTTGACTTCCCAGTGAAGTCGTTTGGTCTCTAGGGTTCATCAAAGCACATTTCAAACTATGACTGGCTGGAAGCTTTCCAGCATAGTTCCAGGCAAACAACTGCCTTCTTCAGTCTTGAATGTCTCACATAGAACACATTATGTTCAGCTGACCAAAACTGAGACTCGGCTCTGGGGTGCCTTTCTCCGGATCACGAACATCCCCAGACTGGGGCTACTGCAAACCGTAGGGTCAGAAAGATGTATTTGGAAAGTCTTTTCCTGGGCTAAGAAGCCCTAGGGTTATGGGTCTTTGGTCCCAGTTTGCTGAAACTCTGGGACAAAGAGAAAAAGGCAAGAAAAACGGTATTCTTGGTGAACCAGAACTCCTGATCTTCAGCCAGCTCTGGTACCAACATTGCCATTTCTGGTAGGTTTCTAAACATTAACCAAGTGGTACTGTTCCTTATTGGGACTGACTTTGGTACCCTTATGTGTCCATCACAGTTCCAGTGACATCTTGAATAGATATCTGCCATCTCTCTGGCGCTATCGTTTCCCAGTGCTTGAGAGGAGCATGTTCATTTGGTAGTGCTGCACAGCTCATCTACAGACCCCATGAGGGCTTGACAAGGATGCCTCTCCAGAGCTGCACATTTGTTTTCCATGTGGAGAAGAACCACCAGGATGAGGAGAGCCGTGGGAAATGGGTGACCCTCCTGGAGCTGGTCTGGTGCTGTAGGAAGGCAAGATCACTCTGGTGGAAGTGTTTGCAGGCTGAGAGTGACCCCACTCTTTGTTCAGTTTACGAGGAGCTGGACTATATTTCTGCACATAACATCCCTGATGTTATATCTGATGTATACAGGTGTGCTGTACAGATTTACCAGCCAGATAGAACAGTGGTGGAATAGACCTTTTTCCCTTAACCACCCTGTTGCTGATGAGTAGCAAGACAAAAGTAACTCCCAGCATTTTTTTTTATTTATTTTTTTTTACCTCAGAAGTGCCCCAGGGCCTGCGAAGGCGGACATTAGCAGAAGCAGCGAGTGATGGACAAAGATCTGGCAGTTTTGAGCAATACACGCAAATGCCTTGAGAAAAGCTTCACTGAACACAGTGCCGAGACAGCCCCACTAGTAGATATGTATAAATACATATAAATTATATAATATATACTTTAAATATTTAGACACTATATAAACCTCTGTTCTCCAGGTACTGGCACTTTATTTGCTTAGCATTCAACCCTCTTTCCCTCTGTACATGCATCACAGAACTCAAAATGAACTCATCTGAGACTTAAATGTTTGCTGCCTACCATGTCCACCCTGTAGCCATTAGTCAGACTTGCTGCCCTCACATCCCACTCCTGCCTTACCGGCAGTTTGCTCAACTCAGTACACCCACAGCAGCTCACACAATGCAGGGTTCAGAGCACCAGCAACACCTTGGTTAAATAACCAAGCACACTGTGAATCCAGTATGTTTATAATAGTAATACATGCCAGGCAGAAAATCTCTCTAAAAGAGGTTCTCTAGCTTATCGTTTCACTGAGCTGATGAAGAAGGTGAGCTATCAGCAATGGGCTCCTGCAACCGAGCTGCTGAGGTTGACCAAGGTGCATGCAGATTTTAGGGTACTGTGAAGTGCTTGGGAAGACTGGTGGGAAAATCACTTAATTTGCGGTATACTTGTGCTAATCTGTAGGTCCTGTGTAAGGGAAATTAAAGCCCACAAAGCCCATTTGCCTGCAAGGCAAAGATGCTCTCCTGGGACAGAGCTGGCTCTCCTGTTCCACTCCTGTAGATGTGAAGACAGCCAGCCTGGCAGACACCACCTCCTGATATGGTCCTGGTGTGACGATTGCATCTTCAGATGAGATCTGTTTGGGGTCTGGGGATCTTGTACCAAGGTCAGATCATCCAGATATCCAGTGCTGCCCTGTTCACTCTAACATCTGCCCTGGAGGCATGGGCAGCACTGAGCCTTTGCCATAGGGGTCTGTCTCTGGGGAAGCACCCTGGTGAGTGTTGCCTCTTCCTGAAGGGAACTGAAGAATGGGAAGAAAGGAGGTGAATGGCATTCCTGAAATGTGGGAAAAGAACCGATTTATCATGGTTGCCATGGAAACTAGGAATGGACAATAAGCACTTAGAGGTTTTGTCATTTCCCTTAGCACTTGCAGCGCACAACCTGTGTGAAGAAGACCATTATCACTCACAGGGAGGCTGACAGCTACCTGAGTGGGAAAAAAATGTGTGAGGGAATCTGTGCCAGGGCTGACTGAACGCATACCAGCAGAGGGGCTGCAGAGGCAGAGATGGCATTTCCTGAGGCGCTCACGAAGAATTGGAATGGGGGACCCTGGAAGGAGGGACTGTATAGACACTGCAAAGGCAGACGTGGGGAGATTGCATTTGACATAGCAAACCCCATGCAACCCAGGGCACATACCATCCAGGGCTCTCATTGCTTCCAGCCCCACTTTGGTGCCTTTTTGTGGTTCTATACATCCTTAGTCCAGCCAGGCACCTCTTTCACAGCTGTTATTTTTGTGTGTTTCCCCACTGCAGTTTTTGGGGTTTTGTTCAACACATCATGTATTGCTTTCCTGACTCAAATTCATTTTGGTGCATTTGACTGGAAAAGGTCACGTATATTCAGCTCAACCCCTAAATGACAGATCATGCCCACACACCATCAATACATCAAACAGGGAAACATTTCCTTGGTTACAATGCATTCACAGGTCAAAAATTGCTCTCTGTCCTCAGCACACCAAACATCCATTTTGTTGTGGTCATGACTATTTTGGTCATTTTTCAGAGATGCTTTCCCCATCTGCCTAAAATATTAAATTTCTGCCTCCTGCTCCCACTCACATTCCTGCTCCTCCAATATTTCCTTCAGGATGTCTCTCCTTATGAATGTGCAAAGAAAAAAAAAATGCAGGCACTTATCACATGAGGCACATCAAGATGAGAAACACCCACCCTGCTCATGAAGTACCACCTCCCTCCTATCCATCTTCCTGAAGTACATGCTAGTGATCATCTGCAACCGCTCCACACAAAGCTAAATAATTCTTCCTTCATGCTGAAACCACCAACAAAGATCTTCCTTGGCCAGGGAAACAGAGCATACACTGAATCCAGATGCCCAGAACATGAAGAGGAACCATAATGTTCATATTCTCTCTAGAAGCAAATAGTCCCTCTCCATTCCAGCACCCAGATCCCATTTTTGCAGTAACATAACATTACAGAACTTTCCACTTCACATTATTTTCAATGAATATTTTATAGTGATCAGTCAGCCTCCGCAAACCCCTGGACAATACCTTTTCCTGCTGGCAAAGACTTGGCATGTGTGTTTATCATTTCCAACCTTTTAAAGCCAGCAATAACTCTTACACATTTCCAGGCTTATGACATTACAGAGCAGAAACCTCCCCATTTCAAATCCCTGTGACAACATTTGCTGTAGATGATCTCCCAAGCCCAGCTGGTGAGCTCTTGATGAGCAGTAAGATGCCAGAGGTAATGGTGGCATGGCTGCCCACTTGGATGGGCACATTCATGGCTATGCTCTTCACTTGTGCCTCTGGACTCTGCCTACATCTCTAATTGGTCTTTGTCATCCAAAAACTTCACCACTGGCAGCAGCCATCCAGTTCTGCACCACTACCTGCATACCACCAGTTGTTGCTGTCCTTGTGAGCACTCAAACAAAAATTTTGTCAAGTAAAACTGCTTCACATAAGCATTCCACAAAATTTGATCTCATCTTCCTACAGCGTCATTTCCTACAGCTGTATCACCTCAGCATCCAATATCTTAGGAAACCCCAGATGCAAATTATTCTGCTTGCCCAGCTACAAATGCATGTGCAGAATCCCATCCATATTAATGAATCTCATAATCATAGCACTTAGCAGCATGTCCTCCATCTGCTGCCCAATAGTAAGTTGAAAATGGTGCCAGGAACATTAATGGATGGCAGGAAAGGATGTGAATCATGGGAGTTTGGCAGTTTACTACGCTTACCCCTCCAGACCAGTATTCCCATAGTTTTGGAGAGGAATCCCTCAATATACAGCCAGTAAATCTGTGGAGCACAGAGTAGAGCAAGGGACTGCTGGACCTCAGGGCATCTGCCAAGTACTGAGGAAGCAGTGTATGCATAAGGATTGTCAAGAGAAGCATCTCAAGCTACCATAACAAGAAGGGTGGACCAAGGAGTTTCTTATATATGTGTATATATATATATATATACAGCAAGATACCATCCTTGTATAGACATGGACAAAACTCTAAAGAAGCCAATGTCTTTTCTAGTTGGCCTAAAGACATCCTTCAAAATTTGGAGAAAGATGTGAGTACTAGAGAGGGACAAATCCGCAGCCTGTCTTCCCAATTGATAGCTGGGGTTACATTCAGAATAGTTACTTTTCCCCATTGAGGTCTCTGACTAGATTGTGACAGGTAGACCGTTTGGATCTACTCTTTCATGGTGGGGAGAAACACAATTTAACTGACTTTTCATGAGGGTAAGGTCTCTCTCTCAGTATATTAATATACATACTGGCCTACAGCAAATGTGGTTTGAAGCAAAGGTCTGCAGAGAATTAATGTTCCAGGGAAATGCTTGTTTCTCTGCCTGATGCAGCACTAGGATGAATGGGCTGTTGTTATGTTGAATTCTTTTCATGTTACCAGGCAGGTCTCTCAGTAGCACTTGCAAAGATAAGGAGATCAGATCTCCAAATTAAGGGTGAAAGCTGATCACTAGCTCACGATGGAAAATATTCTCTTGCTTCCAAGGTATCAGGTAATGGCCATCACTACAGGCTATTGTGTTATTTTGAAGACACAGAAAATACCCTATTTTACTCATCCCTAATACTGAGATTGTTGCCATCCCATTAATATGCCCTCATCTATTCTCAGTTCTCTTCATTTGTTATGTAACTTCACACTTTGCTTTGCTTGACACTTCACTGTGTAACCTATATCCCAAGAAGAACATAAGTAACTGTGGGTCATGTTTGTTTGGTAGGAGGTCTGGCAGCTGATTGTCTTCCAAGCCGCCCTTGCAGGATACCTAGCTGTTTGGCTTACAGTGATTTCTGCCTTATAAATCTGAGGTCTCCTCCTTTATCACATTGCTTCCTAAGTGTGGCCAGCAAACACATCTCTGTTCATCTGAATCTTTTTATGGATTTGCTTTGACTGACTGTGTTCCTTCCTTTTTTGTGTTTGCTTTCCACAGTTATCCTAGAGAACACATTTTCTGGTAGGACTACTCACCAAGTGTGAATTTAGCGTGAAAACACATTTCAAACTCATAATAACAACCATTTACATCACAAAATAATTCCAGAAAGTTACGCTCACGCACTTGGGACATCATCAGAATATCAACAGCTCCCAAGGAACTGGCCACAAATGAGATACAGAGCACAGGTTATTCCTATCAATTATTTAGCAAATAAGTCTTAACAATAGGTCCATATTTAAATATTGTGATCTCTTCTCTGATAATCTATGAAGAGAAATCATTTAGCTATGTGTCAGATGAATTATTTAGCCAAACACTTAGAAAATAAGTAAGATGGAAACCTTTTGCTCTTAAAGAACTTCTCCTTTTAATCAACTGATCTTGTTAGCAAGTTAGCTTCTGACGCAGGAAAAATGGAACGAGAGTGAAGCAGAACAGCTTCTTCCTGAAGAGTATTGATTATATGTCAGCAACATCCTTGTTTTAAATCTGGAGAAGTAGCCTATGAATGCTAGTAACTTTCTTAAATCTTCCTTCAAAATTGTAAAGTTATGCCTAGGATCCAGATGTGGCATCTTAAAACTTCTGCAGAGACGCTTAAGGTCATAGTTAACAACTTTCTCAAAGAGTTTCAAGAAATTAACAAAAAAAGTTCCTCATGAAGCTCCATTCATTTCCTCTGTTGGATCATGAACTCTATTTCCCTCTTCTTGCACCTCTCCTGAGTTATATCACAGCACCCCAGTAAGGAAAAGATTAATACATCTAGTGACTCTTTCTTTCAAAACCACATTGAAATGCTTCTCCAGAAAAAGCAGCCTGCATCCCCCTTGAGCAACGAAGGCTGCCATCTGGTAGGTTTGTTCTTTATAGTCATTTAGAGGATATTAATTCTTCTTTTGTATGCAGAGAATTAGGTGGTGGAGGGATGTAGCATTCTATTTGAGAAAAGAAAGGGGAAAAAACAGTTCAGAAACTCATTGTGTCCAGAGAATAATATTAGAGAGGCTTTAAGTAGAAAGACAAAAGGCAAGCTAGCATCAGCTCGTTTGAAAGCTATAAATCATTCTGACTCCTCGGGTGGTTGGTTAAGTTCATTGTTAGTGGGGTAATTATTATCTTTCATTAGAACCTAAGCTTCTAGACGCATTTTGAAAAAAATCATCTAAAAGGGACAGGAAGACCTAATGGTGTAAAGGAGGAGCCATGGAAAAAATAAATACAAACAGAACCTTTAAAGAAACCCATAATTTTCCATTTACATAGCTCAACTGCTTATCCTTGGAAAGTCAGGGCTTTTTCAAGCTGTTCTCTTCGGTCACTGAGGAAGCATTGAAGGTAGCTGGTTCCTAAGGGAGGAAAAGCCTCCAGACAAGGTTTTTCGTTTACCTTGGGGATTTGCAATGACCCTGTAACCTGGAGACTAATGGAGCAGGCTAATGCTTCCAAATCTGTTGTTTCAGCAGATGCCAGGAACATTTGCCAGAGTGGAGTGCCCCTTCTGTGAAGTGGAGGCAGTTTGCAGACTCTTCCAGCTGGAGGGATCAGGTAAATCCAAAGACAGAGTGAAGAATTACCAAGTCTGTGGGCATGCTAGAAGTTCAGGAGACTTGTGTAAGGTCAGATAATCTAAAGCAAACGATATTCAGTGCTTGATAGTGTGCTATTTATTGTTTGCAAAGACATAGACCAGCAGCTTCCAAAACAGGCTTCACATGATGAAGTTTTAAGCAGGGCCATAAACTTAAGTTAGATTCATGTTAATTTTATTTTATAATTGTGGTTGTTTTAAGCATTCTGTGAGGATTCAAGAAAAAGAAAAGGTGGGAATATTGAGCTAGACAGCGTCATCACAAAATACAGAAGAGCCCTGAAAATTAACCCCCCTGTAGAACCTGCACTGGTGAAGTGTCCAGTGGCACAGAGAGCAGCCCTGAGCTAAGTTCTCTAGAAATGTGGGGAAAAGTAGCAATCAGGAGTGCCATTTTGTGCCATCCTGTAGCCTCACACTGCAAATTAATCCTGACTTGCAGGACACGCTGGCCTTGTTGCCTACCTGGGACTACAGTCACCTCAGGACTTGTAGAAGTGAGAAACTCTCTAAAATGGGAATTCAGCTGGTCTTGAATCATGCCAAAGACACAAGAAGCCCTTAGAACTATAGAATACTGTATATATATATACACTATGAGAATACCATAAATCCATTTGAAGTGCTGACTCAGCACAGGACAATACCTACACCACAAAGTAAATCCACGTAAGCCAGCTGGAAGAACCAGATACAAATTGGAGGAACCCTGTGGCTCACATCGCTACCTGCAGAGAAAAATAAGCCTGCAACTAGTAGCAGCAGCAGCAGATCTCAAACCCCCTCTGCTATTCTTCCAGATTCACTGACAGACAGATTCCTACCAGACTCATATGTCAACAGGTCATAAAAAGTTTTAAGTTGCCTTTTATTTTTCTGGCATTCTGGAAGAAGTTGTACTAACAATAAGCCACTGCTTGACAGCTCTGAATCCCAAGTTGTTGGGATACAGTGTGACTTCCAACATATTGCTTCCAGACCCCACCACCCACGGGGAATGGCCTGGCAGGGGGAGCAGCGCAGCCTGCTAGGAGGAGCCTCTAACAAAGAGATCCCTTATTCCCTGCACTCTGCTAAAGGGCAGCACCCACATCAGTCAATATAAGGAAGCCACTTGCAGGTCAAGAGATCAGAAGAGTGGTGATAACTTCACACATAGTTTGTGTCACATGGCCCAAATTAAAGGATGCAGAATGAAAAGATACCACATCCAGAAAGGATGGAGATTTATTTTTTTTTACCTTGAACTATAGCTTCAAACCTATGCAGGAAAGTTAACCCAGAGGGCTGAAGAAGGAAGAAAAAAATTAAGCACCACCAATTGCTGTCATTGGACCTGGCTTTGCTCCAAGGTCTGCCAGAGCTGAGATTGATTAGGATATATGGTATCCTGGAAACAGTCGGTACCTTCAGCTGGTTATAAAGGCATTTTAATTGTCTTGCTACCACCATGGCAACCATACTCCTAACCACAGCCTCTAGGAGGGGAGACAGGCTGTCAGAGGACAGTCCTGTGCCTATAGACCACATCTGATGATGATGGAATGATTCAGATGGATAAAATCTTGCTCCAGTGTCAGAAGGGACCAAATTTGGAGAAGGAAATGAAGCCAGTACTGTAATACATAGTAACTCATTATCATAGCCAACATTTAGCATAATAATTAAAATGAACCTTTGGTATTACACAGAGAGGTCCCTGTTATGGTAATCCCTGCAGGTCTTGTCCCCCAAAAAATTCCTGTAGTGTCACACACTCACATGTGGGATATGCAGGGAACAGTGGCAAAGGATGAAGATATGTGGCCTTGAAATCATATCAGGGAGTGACGCCTGAAGGGATGGGCAAAGAGTGTAAGTAGGAGCTCTGCAGCCAAGGAAAGACAGGTGTTCTAATAAAAAGTTACTCCCCTCTTTCTGGTAAGTTTTTGACATTTAATATTAGAAAGCTCAATGTGAGTCTTTATTATTTTCCCAGCCTGAAGCCCTGGCATCTGACGCCTCTGTGATTCTCATGCTCATTGCATGTTAATACACCTTACCTTTGCTGGTTCAAGCAGAACCATGGCGTGACCAGATTTTCTGACCCCAAATCCCTTGTACCAAGTGGGAATTGATCTCTTTTGCTGCTGCCTGATTTGTATGAGAGCTGAGCCTGATGCTGGCCAGCTTGCCCATGCCTGCTAGGACCAAGGAGATGTGCAGCCCAGGTTTTTCTTCAGGACATGTAGCTGTGGGACTTTACATATTATGAGATGCTTCACAAAAATACCTTTTAAAATAATCAAGTATCTGTAAATGCATTGGAAACTCTCCTCTCCCTTGTCTCTGCAAGGACATTAGTCTGTCAAATGCAAGCAGAAAATTGAGGGACTGAGAATTTTCAATCAGGACTGGGGTGATTAATTGTCACAGAGCACTCACAAGGTGACCTGCACAGTAAACAACAAGGTATGACACTCACGATTCACAACAAGAGGTGTGTCCAGGAGGGATGGCAGTGACCTACAGATTGCAGAGAGAAGGGAGAAGAAAGGTCAAATTTACAACATTAAATTTACAAGGTTAATAACGCCTTGGTGTTATCCATGTCTATCTGGTTCCTTCACTTCATCTGAGTAAGCACAGCTGTCCCTGCTTCTGACATTACCCTGCAACAATGGCAAAAGAAATTTAGGGGTTTTTAATCTGCAGAAGAAAAGCTTTACGGTAAGACACGCTATTGTATATATGCTGTGCAGATGGGCACTTGCCACTGCTCAGCTGATGCACTGACTTGTTAGGCATATGAAAAAGCAAAATACACACAGTTAAGAAGAAAGGGGATAGCTGCATCTCCTGCACACAGCTCCAGGGGCAGATACAGAATACAGACACATATGTGTGCAGGTGTCACTGTAGACATGTCCTGTGTGGGAACTGCATGTCTAACCTGGGTGCCTTTGACCACAATAACAAACTAGCTTTTAGCGGAGGCTCAAGGCGGGGGCTTCTCTGAAGCAGCAGTACTGGCACTGGGAGCTTGCTCATGAAAAAACGGAGGCAGCACAATGCAGCTGGTGTCACCCAGGGTCTCAACACCAGCATGTCTCACCGAGCTTCTCACCCATGGGCTTTCATTTTGATTTGCAGTGCAGGATGAATACCCTTCCCACACCAGCCTCAGTCCAGATCTGAAGATGCAAACTCCTTCTCTTGGAGACAGGAATTATTTCCATGATATTTATTTAATAAAGGCACCTATCCAATACTTGGAGTCTCCTTGCATAATTATTCATGAAATCAAATTCAGCCTGTGCAGTGTTCAAATCAATCCTGCAGGAATAACACTGGCTGGCTGGCGCTTACTCTGTTCATCATCTAGAGACCCTTGGCCATCCAGCCTATTTTAGAAACTGCAGTGTCAGAAACCACCAGTATGGGGCTTCCAGGAGCCCATGTGGAGATATCCCATCCACAGCCTTTGCTTTCCCGACTGGTGTCTGACCACCTTGTCCATGGAGGGAAGTGAATTTCCCACTCGAGGCCTCAAAGGCAGCAAACACATCTCCGGAGCCCTCCTGGACAGCACCAGGCAGATGCTGGTTGCTTCATTTGAACATTTTCACTAGCTGCCATGGATGCATCTTGGGCCACCAGAGGCACAGACTGTACCACAAGGGTTCATGTGAGAAAAGAAGGGTCACCCAGTGGAGGTATTGCTACAGGAAGACCATCAAACAGCATCTGGGTGCTTCTCATGATTCAAAGGGATGCCAACCATCCCCTCTGGTTGTCGACATCATTCCTCATTATCCCTAGTGCTCTATCTGGGTAGTGTCTCAGCCGGCTGCTCCCCAGCCCTTGAAGGCCCCAACATGCTGGTCAGGAGAGGCTCTGAGCTGTGCCTGTTAGCTGAAAGTCCCTCAGGAAGAGGCACAACTGCCCACTTCCCCGCCACGATTTCTGTGAGGAGCAGGAGCAAAGCCCCACCAAACCGTGCAGGGCACTGTGGGGGCTGGAGGCAGCCAAAGTGTCCCACAGTACCCACAGGGCTGGGCGCAGCCCCTGTGTGCCACCAAGGCACATCTGCCACCCAAAGCTACACAGATCCTGTCATGGAGACAGAATTTTGTTCTTTCCTTCTTTGTGGCCACAAAACCAAAATAAATAGATGTTTCCACAAAACTCAAAATAGCTTTAAACCATCTTTTTTTTCTGACAGCAGTCAGCCCCTGTCCCTCCTCTCTGCTTTGCCTTGTGCAGCTCCTGGTGAAGCAACTCAGGAAAAAGTGCAGGTAGGAACCTGCTTGTGGGAAGTGGAGGGTAGAGGTGGAAGCAGAGGGAAAGGTCCCTCAGTGGTACAGCGCTGACCTCTCTGCATAATTCTGGTGCTGTTAGATACAGAGGGCAGCAGCAGCAGCTTCTCTGTTTTACCCAGTGGAGCCGCTTGCCAAACCCCGTGGTGGGATGTCCCAGCCAACCCCTGCACTGCCCACGTGCCTGATGTGATGGGGCACCCAGGCTCTCTAATATCGTCCTGCAGTTCTAGTCTTAGGGACACCTTCTTCCTAAAGATTTCCTGCAGTTCCCACTGTTATTGGGAAGTCGGTTTTAACACCCACCCTATAAATCTCCCCTTACAGCCGTTCTGTCCTCAAACAAGAATAACTCACTATTACGAGTCTGGGAACAAAGCTGCCAGAAGCAAACGGCCAGCCCATTGCCCCAGCAGTTTCATTCCCAGCGCACTGTGTCTTGATACGCTGAAGCTATATATGGCATACATAGGTTTAAACTGACAGCTACATTTTATACACACTTGCAAAAGGAGCCTGTAAAAAGCACCGAGTGTGTAAAACCTCACAGTTCAGGAGCAGCTCCTGAAGGAGAGATTACACAACCTGTTCTTGGGTAGCTCTTGAGTTGGGGTCTGTGCCCATAACCCTGGCACTGGAAAATACCCTCGTAGATACACTCTCTGTACAGAATGTGCACATATATCTACACATATCCTTTGGGAAGGAGCTGCCTTCACCCCCAAACGGGTTCACTGGGCATGGGCACAGACCCCTCCCATCCACCATCCTGGGTGCCGGAAGAGCTCAACGCGGGCTGTGCCAGCACTGTCCCACTGCCCTAATTCCATTACCTTTCAGCATTGCCCACAGAAACAGGCGGGTGTCTTCCCTTAAATCAGCAGCAGCTGACATTTTTCTCCCCACCAGCCAAGCATGAATCACCCTGAAATGGAGGCTGAGCTCCTTGTTTCCTGACAACTCAATGGCAGCTGAAGCAGAGGAGATGGAAGAGGGGGTTACGCATGGCCTCCTCTTCCCCTGCCTGCTGCTGGCCAGGCAGAGGCTCTGGCGCCTGCAGCTGCGGCTCCCCTGAACACTCCACGTGCCTTGTGCCATCCACGCGTGCCGGCACTGCTTCTGCAGGACCTCACGTGAACCCACGGCTGGAAGGGCCTCCTCCAGTTGACACCCATCAGTGCCACCCTTCAGTGCTCCTGCTGCTCCATTGTGCTCTTGTGCTGGAAGCGCCGCTCTTGGGCAAGGCATCAAAGGAAAGGCCTGTTCCGGCAGCTGTGGTGCGTGTCCCTCCTTGGAGGTCCACTGCCCCTGGGGAGGGAAGGGGGGACCGCAGTGGCTGCGTGGCTGCAGGCTGAACCCACAGCTCCAATTGCCGGAGGAAGGCAGGTCTCAGGCTCCCCCACACTGCTGTCTGCCCACACTTGAGCTGCTTCCCAAGCAGATGCACAGCAGCGGGGAGGACCACGCTGCTCCGGGGCCACATCCCACCGCTCTCCAGGCTCCTGCCACAGCGAGAGCCTCACCCCACGGCAGGTGTTCTCTGCCTTCTCTGCCTCTTTCCCCAGCATTACAAATACCAGCAGAGCTGCAGGTGCTCCCCTGACAGCCTCTTTCCAGCGGCTTTGGGGTGGGCACCCGACCACCTCTTGACAGGGGAGAGCTCCTTATCCCAGCCCTGGCACAGCCTGGACGAGATGGCGATGGGATGGAATGGGATGGGATGAAATGGGATGGGATGGGATGGAGTGGGATGAGATGGGATGGNGGGGGAGTGGTTTCCCCGCTCCGGCAGCGGCGGGGCCGGGCTGCGGGCGGGGAGCACCCGGCCCGCGGGATGCGGACGCGCTGACGGAGCTGCCGGAGCTGCCGGCTCCCCTCTGCCGCCGTGCATGGGCGGCTGCCGCCCAGCCCAGCACAGCCCAGCACAGCCGGTGAGCCGGGACGGGCCGGGGAGCGGGGGGAGATGCGGATGGCGG
>WEIS01066441.1:0-18678 GCA_013389965.1 Todus mexicanus | reverse complement strand
TCTGGGGCGGTGCGGGGGGCGGTGCGGGGAGCGGTGCGGGGAACCAGGCGAGCTCCAAGTGTCTCATTTCCAGGGCTGGATGCGGGGACTGAGCGGGGAAGGGAGGAAAGGAGAGCAGAGAGGAGAGGCTCTGCCTTGGCTTGTTTCTCCAGGTGCTCGGTTGTTTAAGGAAGGGATGTGTTGAGCAGAGTTCGCTGGGAACCGGGCTCTTTGCAAACAGCCACCCAACTTGCTCGGCTGCCGAAAGGGCTGTGGGAAGAAATCCTCATGAATGAGTGTAGCACTGAGGGAGCTGCTGGTTTGTGGGCTGCTGTCGCCTCAGCTCTTCGGTTATTCCTTTTTTAATTTGTTTTTGTTTTCTCTCTTTTTTTNTTAATTTGTTTTTGTTTTTCTTTTTTTTTTTTTTTTTATTTTTTTTTTTTTTTTTTTTTTTTTTTTTTTTTTTTTTTTTTTTTTTTTTTCCCCAACGCAACTTTTGAGGCGAGGGAGCGAGTAACAAAGCACAAGTTTGTAGAACTGATGCTTTTGCATGCAGCCTAGCCAAACTGGGAAAAAAAAAAATCCCACTGAAATCCTGCTTTTCCCATCAGGTAGCAAATAACATACATAACGATTACTTGTAGAGAGAGAAAGAAAGAACCTACTTTGCTCTGTAAATGAGGACTGTGTTTCACTCTGGGCAAGGGGTGCGAATATTTTCCTGCTGCCAAATGAACACGCCACAAAAATTTTCTTTTCATCTGGGACAGAGCTGTGTTTGTAGATCTCTGAATATGGCTACAGACGAGGAGGGGAGTTAGTAAGGTTAGCCGGGATGTAGCATTAACCCCTCAAGCCACAATACGTGACATACAGAGAGGAATTTGTTTCCATTAGTCTTTTCCCGACTGGGATCTTTCTTGCAGGTGTGTAGTCGGTACAGCAAAGGAAGCCCTCCTGGCTATAGATTCAAACCTTACTGAAGGACCCAGAAGTTGTTCACACCTATCCCGTAGCCCAGGTCTGCACAATGCCTCCTTATGAGTTGCCTGAAAATAAATGTGAGGCAGGGAAATCTGCCTACACACAACCAGGCTCAAGCCAGTGTTTTCTACCTCTTAGATTTAGTGACCAACAAATTTTGTGCTCCAAAAAGAATCCAGCTTGCAGCTCAGGATTTTGATACTTAATAATCCATTTAAAAACCATGTTTTCCGAGTCAACATTATGATTGCAGAGAGAAAACAAGCAAACGGGGAATTACTTGACCTGGTTTCCTTGCTTTCCCCATCTTGCCTGACAATTTGTCAATCAAGTGGAAATTCCTCTAACATCTCTGGCACGTTACTTTAGCAGAAGAAATGAATGTGCAAATGCAGTCACTACTTTCCCTCCCTTCTGACAATGATCTCTTTGTATTAAGCAACAGGCTTTTGCGTAGATCACGTATCAACCCCACAGTTTCACAGGCTGAAACTGCTCCTTCTCTCTCATTTCTGAAATTATGCCTTTGAGCTTGTGTAACCACATCTGTCTATTTTGGAGGAGCTGGTCAGAGGAGCCTTGATCCAGGGTGGATCCTATGTCATGTAAGGCAGGAGGAGCCCTGCCAGGACTTCAGGGAGACCAGCATCTGCTTCAGCAAGAGCCCATCCCTTTGCTCCTCAGACATGTGTACGTTCTCTGGAAAAACCTGTAAATTAATAAATTTCCTGCATTTTCTGTCTTCAAATGAAGGCTTTATTGCACATCCCAAGAAAATAGCCAGCTGATGTAGAATGAAAAATATTAATTGGTACCAATGGATCCTTAAAACCTTGTTTCAACCCCATTTCAGCCTTCGTCCCTCTTTGTTCACAAGTCCTTAAGAGATGGGATCACCTCTCCTTCATGGTTTGGGGAGAGTGTGATCAATGCTGTCCAGCAGAGCAGATACCTGTGGTGGAAGAAGCTGTGGTCCAGCAGGGCAATCTCCTGCTCTCATCAGGGTGCGTTGCCTGATCACACAGCGTTTTGCCCCATAGGACTAGTAGAAAACAGTCCAAGTCCAGCTCCTCTGTTGAGACCACTGCAACTTCTGTAAGACATAACGTGAATTTTTAGCAGAGTTCTGTCTCTGACATGCACACACATAAACTGCCTCTGTGCAAATATTTAGGAGACCTCTAGATCTGGAAAGTGCATGTTAATTAGTTGGCAGGAAGACTCATAGCCCTGTTAATGAATATCTGCTTTCAGCATTAATGACTCATTCAAAAAAATACTGCTTTTAAAAAAAAATAATTCTTTATTTTTAGTTATGTGTTGTCCTCACCCTCCATCGTGCCCGTTCTCACTGCAACAGCATGTGGTGTTCTCATATCCTCCATATTAGGCTGGGGCAAATTCCCATACTTGGAAATTCTATTAAGTGACAGAGTTTTAATTCCCAGAGGAAACCTGCTGCATCTCTGGTGTTAGGTGGTGATGTTGTGACACCTGTGGTTGTGCTGTTCATTACCAAGAGGGAATATTAAAAGTCTCTACATTGTTCTCTTAGGAGTGTCTGGTGGGGTTTTGTTTGCTTGCCTTTTTTTTTTTTAAATCTAACACTTGCGCTGTGTTGGCTTTACTAAATTCTCTACCAAATACTCAGTATTGCATCATATTACAGCACTGATTGCACCGTATTCTATTTTCCCCAAAATTACAAGGAAAGAGCTAGTTTATCTTTTAAAATTTATTTGTTCTACCTACCATACCGAACCTCTTACGCTATTCTGTTAGCTAGAAATGATCCCAGTGGTAGACTATACAGAGTATTCTTTCACAGTGCCAGAAAGACATCAGACGTTTTGCAATCCATTTCCCATGACATTTCCATTAAAGAATCACCTACTTTGTGTTCGTGCTCCAAGATAAATTTTTTCCCCACTCATCTTCTGCACGTGGGACAGTGGCCTGAATTCAGGACCATCCAGAAATACCTAGGGAATAGTAGAAAGAAGCGCAGGAAGCTGGTTTTCACCTGTGAGGGACAATTGTGGTCTGAAGTAGGAGGGATGAGAGATTTGTCATCTTCTGGGGAAGATTGCAGAAACAAAAGCATTTTTTTCTGAGACCCTTTAGTAGCTGTTGCTCTGAATTAGAAGGACTGATGTACTTGTAAGGCGCTGGTTTCACAAGGTTGTTTTGAGAAACTGAACCCAACGCAAGGGATACTGTGTGAGCAGAGCTCAGAAACACTGTGCTCAGCACAGACAGACATTTACAATTCCAAAAGCAGGTTCTCAGATGAGAGAGAATTTGCTCAACGAGTACCAGAAGAGAACCTCTAAAAGCATTTAATAGCTTCTTGAGGCTTATCTCTAATTTTGATGTGTCTGTTTGCTTAATGAGGTCCTCTCACATCAATTAGCTGCTGAATCTGGTGTTAAAAAAAATAAATCCAAACTTTCTCTTGGCACATGGTTCTATGAGGACTCTGTGGAGCTTTCCATGATACCAAGATCTACCAGCACTCGAAGGAGCTGGCTTAGTCATTCTTCCCATCTGCTCTGCTTCTTCCTCCCTCCGCTGCTCTGCACATGCTTCCTGGCTGGCTGCTCCTCATCCTTGTCTCCGAGCATCCTGACTGGCTGCCCTGCTGTCCTCCCTTGCTGTGTCTATCCTTGTGGCACCTTCTGCGAGGAAGCTCAGGTAGTTTAATGTTGAGATCAAAGAGCTGAAATAAATGAGTTTCTATAAAGCAGCCAGGAAAAAGAGAAAGAAAGAAAAATCCACCAAGGAAGCACCCATAACAAGCAGCACCGCAAAAGTCTTTGAGTTAAACCACTCCCAAATAATGAGATAGCTTTAAAAATTGTGATAGTTAAAGACAGGCATGTTTCTTTTTCCTTCTTCTTTGACCATTTATGAGTCAAATTTCAAACTCCTTTTTGCAAACAGGACCAGTAGGATCTTGGGCAACTACGACAAACTGGAAGTTGCGTTTTGTGTGTAGTTGTGGTGCTTCGAGCTGGGGATGTAAGAAGAACGTCTCCCTGATGCCTCACTGTGCAACACCAGGAGTCAAGGAGGCTGAGTTAGAGTCATCTGCCAGTACTGTGCCCTTTCTGAGCCTGTGTTTCCTGCTGTTGGTAGTCCACAGATGAGTGTTTGAGAAATTCCCCAGGGTGATATTTACCCCAGTAGTTTCTTTGGAGCAGGAACAGTAAAAACTGCAGCTTGCTGTGAAGTTAGCGGTGAGAGGCAGCACAGCCTGGAAATAGCAGCCTCCTACCCCTTTTTGCTCTCCCAAACTACGTGCTGTGTCTCATGCTGAAATGCCTGCTCCTCCACATCAAGAGTCATTTCATCTCACTGCTTCCTGAGAGAGATCGACATCTTCTGCAGAGCACGCGCTGCCGAGGAGAGGAAGGCAGCTTTGGCCTGTGGAGAGCAGAACTCAAGTACTGTGTGGGAGGCTGAAGACAAGAGCTTCTGAAATGAGGGAACAGAACAGATCTCTAATCTCCAGACTCTGACACATATCACACTTTTCTTAGTTGCTTAGGAAAGAGATTTGCATCCAAAAAGAAGTGGGAGGTTTAAATAGAAGTTCATACACACGCACATTTTTCTTCTCTGGGCCCATGCAGTAATTCACATTTTGCTAGTCCACAACACTTCATGAAGTGCATCCATTATGAATGTGCAGCCAGGGGAAACAAAGAAGCTGCAGGGTGTCACTGATGCAAGGGCTTATTTTGGGTTGTGCCGAGATGCTGAAGCTGGTGTCCCACCCTCAGCAGAGGAACTGGACCTGGTCCTACTTATGGATGGCCCGGGCCACCTGTGAGGCTTGAAACACTGTAGAGCCTAAGCTGTAGCTCCATCCTCCTAGGACATGAGGCAGAGTGAGACATAGAAGGGTTGTATCCTCAGAAGCACCTGGTCCTAGAAAATGGTGACTGACATTTGCTTGCAGGGACGTGCACCTTCTGGTACTGTGTGAGCAACCCCTTCACAGCTTCATCCATCACAACAACTGTAGCTCTGTCCTAGATCGCCCACTCCTCCACCCTGGCTGAACTGACAGCCTGATCTGCTGCAGCAAAGTGGCTGAAATAAGGCACCCTTTCTTCTTCTGGGTGGAACCCCCCCCCCCTTGGACCTGTTTGTTTATTGGGAATTGCTGAGCAGGGTTTACTGTGGCCTGTTGAAATTTTCCACTTTGCAAATACCAAGCAGTAGACCATTGCTTCTCCTGTCTAACACCATTCTTATGCATGCCCTGTTCCAATTTTCCTCGTAATCAATAGCAAGGGTTTCTTTTTGTAGCACACACAAAGATTGGGCTCCTTGAATGAAGAAAAGTTTGCATTTATCCAAAGGCTTTAGCAGGGTGAAGTGGTGGGGGGGAGGGGGACACCGGATGCCCAAGGCCGAGCTCGTGGTTTGTTTGAGGCGCTATCTGGAATCAGTGGGAACCGTGTGTGTGCTGCGATTGCACGGGTGAGTTCCCAGAGCTTGGGCTGCACAGTCCTCTGCAGGCCAAGCCTGTAGAGCAGTGTAAGGGATGTGTTTCCAGCACAATTTAAATCCTGGGTTGATAAAGCCCCTGGGATTGTCCCATTGAAATAAGAAGGGAGGGCTCCCGTTTTGGCGGTGCCAGAAAAATGATAAATTTGCTTGTGGAGCAGCGGTTCAAGGCTGATTTCATCCACCTAGCTATGCTTATTTGTTAGAGGGTGCACTCTCAAGGTGGCATTGTAAGGCTGTTATCATACTATTTCCATGAGTGCTCAGTGGGGGAATGACTAACTCAGGAAGCCCAGGAGGGGAGGAGGCTGTCCCACAGCCCCTGCTAATCTAGCAGCAGCCCTGGCACCCTGAGGTTAAGTCTCCCACTGCCACTCAGTTGTCTCCAACACTGGGGCAGCTTGGAGAGGAGAGATGATGCTTTCGGAAGTAGGAGGCATCTCTAAGTAAAAGTGACCTGAAGTTGGAGGTGCTGCTGCTTCCTGGGGAAGTGTTTGAGTCTCTGTGCTTCTGAAACATGGGTCTCCTTTTATCACACAGCTTATCTGTGGGCTGCTAGGATTGCAGCCTGTGGCTGGTTCCTGTTTCTGTTTTAGCAAAAGAAGCGTGCTTGCCTTCAAAACGTATACTTTGCAATTCACAGTGGATTTACCCCAAGGAAAGGCCTCCACTGTTGTGCATAGTGGAGTCCTCTCCGGGCACAACTCAAGAGAGACAGCTTTCCATACACCCCAGCTGGCCAGAATTGCTGCACAGCATCCTGCTTCTGCTCCCTGGCACCAGTTGTGCTCCTGTGAGTGGTGAGACCACCCCACTGGGACTAACCGTGTCCCTGTGGTGTAGAAGCTCCAAACACACAATGTGTCCCAGATGCTTTCTGAAGTGGAAGAGAAGCCTGGAGCTTTTTCTGTGCTTGGGCTTTTGACCCATGCCATGCAGCATGGGTGAAAATCCGTCACCTTGTGTGAGGTGGGACACTTGGGGCTTTTGATCTGGCAAAGGGGTCACCACTGAAGCGTTGCTTGGTCTCACTGGTGGAACACACTCTCTTACTATTCCCTTGGTTTTATCTCCTCATACATTGCTTGGTGCTACAGCTCCTAAAGAAGAAAGATGTGACCATCTCATTGGAGTAGTTCTTAAATCTGCTCTTCTTTACTGGGAGGTATTGCTGGGCTTTCCAAGCCCAGTGGAGTGGTGGCCAGGCAATATCACTTGTCTCTGAGACTTTGGACATCTTGGTCACTGTTAATAGCAGCACAATTGTGTTGGTACTCCTGGAGCCAGAGAAGCAGCTGGTTATCAAGCTGAGGCAAAGGAGGGCAAGTTATTTTGGGGGTGGTTATTTTGCTTGGGAAAGAGTGCACTGAGCAAGTGGATTCCAGGCTGGATTAATCAGCAAAGCAGCAAAGGTGGGTAAAAGAAGGAACAAGAAGAAATAATCAGGGAAAGGCTTTACTTGAGTAGTTTCCAGGCTGTTTCTGCTGAAGTAAAGGCTTGTCGCATGGTCTCAGTGGCTATGCCTTGTTTTTAAAAGATTAAGCAGTATCATGGAAGGAAGGGTATTAGTTTTTTGTTTCCTCTAGCGTCAGCCAAAGAAGATAATCACATCTATTAGGTAGATAAAGTGCATGTTTCCTCTTCAGAGAGTAAATGCATTCTAGTAATTTTATACACTGGAGACACCGAACTCTTCAACAGTCTTGACTGGGAAGTTTTTCTGTGTTTAAATATGGCTGTGGGGCTGGGAGAAGGGACTTCTTCCATGCTGCAGTCCTTAAGTGATTTTTTTTTTAGTACAGCTTTCAGGTAGCTGAGCCGCAGGGGCTGACATGCCCTCTCAAACATTGCATGCACAACAGGACAAAGTTTCACAAAACATTGGAGAGGAGGTTGGTCCTGGGTCAGTTCAATCTCTAAGTCCTTTTCTGAGACTGGGAAAGCAGTGAATGTGGGTTTGATTCATATAGTACTGCGTGGATCCTTATATACTGCTAACCAGGCAGCTGAAGAGACCTCTAGATAGCAAGTGGCCTGGCTTGGATTCCAACCAGTGGCCGTGTGGTGCCTGGTTTGTTGTCTCTTACACCATTTTGTCTCTCATTGACAGATGACTCAGTGTAGTAACTGTTGTTATTACATTCAGTCATTTTAAAAGTAGAGATTGCAAGTAGCCAAGTTTGTGATGAATTTTCATAGGTTTAATAGCAGCCGTTTTATAATGGGTAGTGGAATAAAAAGATTCTTCCCAGAATATTGGATAACGCAGCATCAGATACTCTCTGGTTTTCATACAAGAGACAAACACTGAGTGTAGTCATGAATTTTTAAGGGACAAAACATTAGCATCTCTGAAGTTGGTTTGATCATTGGAAGGAAGATTGCCAGACAAGAATTAAACCTTCTGAATTGAATCCTGGGGATGGAGATGTGATTTCCTGCTTCCCTAATTTGCAATAAGCATGGCGTGTGGCTTGAGAAGAAACTCCAGAATGCAATGCAGTTTTCCCTGTCACTATTTTTGAATAAAATCAGTGTGCAGTTAATCCAGTGTTATAAATCTTGGTGGGAAGGCTTCCAGAGCAGGTAGATTTGTTTAATCACTTGGGCTGGAATCCAAACCACTGGAGGATGTAAAATACATACACTAGTGCCATTCACTTCACTGAAAACACCTTTTTCTCATCCAAGGAAATAGCTGTGGCTGGCATGAATATATATTTGGCAAACTGTAGGGCTAAACAAATTTCTCAGAAAATCATCTTTGGCCAAGATACTGACTATATTTCAGCACTGTAACTCCTCAAGCTCTTCAGCTTAGACTTTCTGACAGAGAAGTCATCAGAAATCAGTGATTCACACTTTGAAATGGTGGGATCCTCACCTCTGCTCACCAGGCTCCCTATCTCAATATCAGTCAAAGTATTACATTCAGTTTGGAATAGACCTTTGTAAAAATCACTTCTCCTACGACATTTGAAAGAAACATGCAGTAGTGTAATCCTAAGGTATCCTTCCTTTACTGTATTTTGTCTTCTTTATGTCTTGAACAATAGCTTGTTCTTTGATGTTTTGAACTATGTCTCGCTAAGCACACTGATTCTGCTAAGTAGGGGTATATATTTTCATTTTCTGATTTTCCAACTGTCATCAAAATTCCTGCATGGGAGAATTTCAGAGTATCCCAATTTCAGCAGTTTTTATGTAGCTTACACTATGGAATAGAGTTTAGCATCACAAAAAAGAGTCAGATTGCAAGGTATTTCGAGTAAGAGCTTTGGGTGGTTTTGGAACATTAATTGCCTCGGTAATTCACAAGGTATGCTACGAGCTGTATCCATAGTGAGATCAATCCCATATGGCGTAGAAAATTATAGACTTTCACAGTAGGAGTTTCTGCAGCAAGCTTTCAGTAGTACTCTTTCACACCGGTCATTGCCAGCAAAGTTGTCACTTCGGTTGCACACTCTCACTCTGTTGTATTGTCTCTTTCAGGCACTTTTAGGATTTGACAGAGTTTGCATGACACTTTATCACTGACGTGAACGCCTGCAGCGAGGACAGTTTTTGGAAGCAGCATCCATTGCTGTGATTGAAGGTAATGTGCTCTCTTCTCTTCCCTGTTCTTGATGTTTAACCCCCACAGAGCCTCATGCTCTGGCCAGGTGTCCCCTTTTGCTCCCTGTCTTGGTTGGTGAGGTGGGAGCAGGATCGGGCCTCAGTTTGGTGCATGTCTGAGCATCCTCCAGGCTGATCCTTGCTTCAGGTAACAGCTCTTCCTAACCGTAGCTCAGCGTGTCCCATAAAATGTGGGTTTGCCCCTGTTCTTCAGGAAATCTTTGCATGTGTCGTGCAAACTGCCTGTTTTCCATAGCCACGTTAACCGCTTCACGTGGTCTTCATTCAAATACTGTTTTGCCAGCAGGAATTTCACAGGTCAATTTTGCCCTCTGTTCGAAACCTGAAATAAAAGCGTGTGCATTGTTTCTGAGCACTTTCTCATGGTAGGTGAGTTAGCACTTGTCAAGCTATATATCGCTCTGTGTGTTACTGACCTTGTTAGTGCCGTCACAAACAGTGATGGCTGTGTGCGCTCCATGCCCCTAGAAAAAGATTAATGTTGCATGGTCTTGCAACTGTAGCAGTTGTGTTTAAGACAATCTTCTCTAAATGTAGTTTTCTCACAAAAAGCAAGAACAGATTTTGCTTTTTTTTTTTTCCCCCTAATTGGTATATTTGTGCTTAATTAAACCTAGGGGAAGTAAATGCATCTCTTAATTCACTACCACAAGGATTTTAAGGTTCAGAGTAGGTGACTCATCCACCAGAAGAGAATTTATCCTTTGTTTGTAACTGCTATTTATTGCCTTGTTTTGCATCACTATGGCTACTGTATGTCAGTGGTGATAACAGCAGCTACCGTACATAAAATGAATGCAAGACTGAATTTAAAAGACATGTAGTTCTTCTAATAATTTGCTTGTATCAGCCACTTTTCTATTTTCTGTTAGTACATCTCAGATAAATGCAACACTAAAAGTGGCTTAATATTTTTCTGTCAAAACTGGATGAAAAGTAAAAAATTCTCCTGCACATGGAATCATATCATAGTTTAAAGAGCCCTAAGTAGCCACTAAACCCCTTTTTCAGAGTCTGTGGTTTTATAAGTAATTCAATTATGTTCTACAGGTGATTTTGACATTTCAGATGAACTGATATGCAATGGCATTCTCAATTATTATACTTCTAGTTATTTCTAGTGTCTGATACCTAGCTAAGCTTGTTAGACGCATCGCTACTTTCACAGCCCATATAGATTCTTCTGCTTTCCTTTACTCTTTCTAAGGGGAGACTGAGAACAAATAATCTATTCCAGTTAAAACCTATTTATTTTGCCAATTACATGGCCCCATGTTCTTTCTCTAACACATCGAGTACAATCACTTCTGCCATCCTATTCAATCATGGCCTTAAGTTGCGCAGATTTTGTGAAATGGCCTGGGCTTCAACAGCTTGGGAGCTGATTCACTGAGGCATCTGCTGTAACTCTGGCAGGACTGTCACCATTTTCCTAGCCAGAATCATTTGTCTTCATCATTTAGAAATGATCTAGGGGGTGTAACGTGGTCTTACGGAAGCACGGAGTCTGTTATTGCTCAATAAGAGAATTTCCTGAGGTCTTAATATCTTTGAGCTCATATGACACATTTGTCAGTGCATGTGTAGATGTAGATCTCTGATATCCCATGAAACAGGGCCAGAGAAGTGTGGTAAACACTTGGTGTGTATTGAAAGGCTGATAAAATAAACCGGCCAACTGTGGGCAACTGCAGGAGTCTGCCGCTGGCTAGCGGGGACCAACCCACAGGACACACAGCAACGGGATGTCTTCTCCCTGGTAGCCAAGCCAAAGAGTTGATAAATCCTGGCGCCCCACAAAGCCTGCAAAATTATTTTTGTCCAGACACATACTTTCTCATTCCCTTTCCCTGCAATTTAGGACAGCTGGGGATGGGGCACTGAACCCCAAAAAGGGTCTGAAAAGAAAGATGTTCATTTTGGACACGGTCAGACCAACGGTCCCTGTGCTCCTGCAGGCTCGTGGCGGGGTCTGGCTAACAGGCGGTGTGAAAACACCACAAACCAACTCTTCCCAAAGAGCTGAGGTGGGAACGGTGACCCGGTGTGGTCACCGCAGAGACAACGCTGGAGGGGCAGCAGGAGGGATGCAGAAGTGTTCCTCTGGGACCGAAGGAGAGTCCAGGATGAGGAAAAAAGGCAAGAACTGCATGAGAACCAGAGGTGGTCAGAGGGAGGAGGCAACAGAGGAACTGCTGCTTGCCTTTTAGGTAAGGAAGCGTCCAAGGGCACAGCTCTGTCCTTTTAAGCACTGTCTTGGATGTCAGGAACAGCTGGCACAGCTGGGACCATGGTCACCTCTCCAAGAAAGCGTCTCCCATTTCCAGACCACCATCCCCTCAGTGCTATCATCCATGGGTGCCCAGTGATATGGCCCACTGGATGCTACAGGACTAAAAGCAGGTGTCCAGAAAATGAATGTATTCTAGGGATTAGATGGTTTGTGGTATCCTGATGTGGTGTCCCTGGGGAGGAGTACAGGTCCAAGCAAGGGCAGGGAGCTCAAAACTCTCTTTCTAGCAGGCAGAATCTATCCTTCTTCTACTGTGCCATGGCTCTAGGAGGATTCAGGCTGCGTGAGCTGGAGGACGACCAGAGTTTTGTTCAACCCCTTGCTGAGTTTCTGCTCTCCTGTTGTGTGTATGTGTGTACCAGGAAACGTGCTGTTTAATTCAGTGTTGGCTGGGTCCAAGGCTGGTGCTTCAGGGCTTTCCCTTAAGCTGATGGATGCCGATGGGGTTGGGTCCTGGCCCACAACTGAGCTGAAGTGTCTACTGGGTCTGCCGTGCTCTTTTTTAAATATGATGCGGTGGGAGTAAGTCTTTGCAATATCACGCTGCTCTGTGCTACAGCTAATTAAAGTCATTGTGAAGGGTTTTGTAGTAATTGCAGATATTGTAAAATTTAGTTTTGTAGGGTAATTGGTAATGTAAGCCTGAAACCTTAAGATGTTTTAGTTTGCATTTCTCAGTAGGAGCAGCCTTTACAAAGAAGGCTTTTGTGTGTGAAGCGGGACCAGAATTAATGGCAGCATTTAGTCGTGCCTAAAGGGGTGCTTGCTGTGGCAGGTGGCAGGGCGGGGTAATTGATGATGCCGACTTCTGGTGCTGCAGGAGGCTCCGGCAGCCAGTAGCTGCTGTACCTGATGAATGCCAGCTAGAGAGAGGGAAATTTTGCAGCCAAACGCAGCCAGGCCTGTTGTGTTCCCATCCAGAATGAATGTGGCCCCTTCAGTCTGTAGATTAGAGTGATTCAGGCTCTGTTTGTGCCTGCAAACTTAATACGTTATGAAGTTCTCAGGCATCCTCAAGTTTTTCAGCAGAATGCTGTATCTATAAATCTCAAATGTGAGGGAAATCTGAACACTGTAGAGACGTGCAGCTACCCAGCCAGGGCTGGGCTGGGCTCCCTGCAGTGAGGACTGCAGCTGGCTCTCATCCTGCTGCTCTGGGATGCTGAAGTGACCAGTGGAACAAGGAGAGTGTTGTAGTGCCTTGGGTGCCAAACAGCACAGGGGGATGCTTAATGGGCACATAAGCAGCTTAAGTTCCTAAGTCCTCGATTTAAATGAGATTTAGGTGCCAAACCTTCTCTGATGCATTTGAAAATCCCACTCAACACCTCTCTGAACACTCAGGCAAGTAAAGACTACTGAAAATCCGGCCCTTAGACACTGATACAGCTGGTGTGTCTGGAATGAACAGTTTAAAAAGAAGTGCTGGCTCGTGACTAAATGGAAGAGACATCTGGGAAGAGCAAATATTGAAGACATTGCAAAGAATCAGAATGAGAATTTAATTCAAAGCTGATATTTCCACAAGTAAATTTTTTGGTCAATAGATGCCATTTCTGAGCTCATATATCAGTAATAAATTGATTGCTGATAACATTGGAGGACTTCCATTTTCGTGCTGATGACTCTGGGACTCTATGGGGGTCTTCTCTGATCTCCCAGGGACCAGTTGGGGTCGATGCCCAGCTCAGTGTCACAGCATGCAGCAGTAGCAGTTGGCTTAGAGGGCCAAGGAAACACTTCTTGGTGGGCTGTTTAGAAAGCACAGTCTGCAACACGTTTTTTTTGGTCAGATATGAAAACCCAATGTCTTTTGTTAACTTAGCCATGGAGCCTAGTTCAGAGCTGAGTTTTCCCATTCTGCTTTGGTCTTCACAGCATGACAGAGGTGATGAACACGCGGGAACCGGTGATGGAGGAATTCGCGCTCAGCCAGGCTCCCGAGGAGGAAGGAGGCCCATCAAGCCAGGTAACTTGAGAAAAGTGGAAAGTATCCTGAGTTGCTTTTCTAGGGCAATTTAATACAACCACTAACTGTCATATGTGTAGATGTTGAATTGCAGAGCACAGCTGCCAGAAGAACACATGCTGAAATACCTGTTTGATGGCACTTAGGTTTTATTTCTGAAAGGCAAGAGTTCTGGTGGGTGGGTTTTGTCAGGTGCCAGGTCTCCAGAGCATGGTGACAGCGATGCCTGGCCCATGCAGGGATGCAGGAAAAGAACCTATCTGTCACCAAGAGTTCAGATCTGAGCAACCATCGTGTGATGAAGACATCCAACCAGTACTGTGCTACAGCTTTTATACAGCCACCCTTGTAAAGAGCTAAATTTCCTCAGACTCAGAGGATGCTTCCCTTTTAGAAAAGAGACCATTTGAAATGATTGTGTAATTCACATAAATGGCCGTGGCATCGTAGCAGCAGCATTGGGCAGGGTCATTTGCTGCCAGGTGCAAGAGCATTTTGTGTTCCCAGGTGGTCTCTCACACCCACTCGTGTACCCGCCTGCAGTTCCAATTCCGGCAGGAGGGATCACGATGTCCTGAGCCCCCTTGTGACAACCCCCACACCCCAGTTTGTGTTCTGTGCTTGTGCTCATTACCCTCAGTGTCACTGCCAGGGACAATCACTTAAACGTGTTGTGGTGGACCTGAGTTGCTTCTCAACATAAGGTGTATTATTGCAAGCAGACTCTGGTAACTACTCTAGGAGCAGCCTATTGCAGGTTAAAATCAAGCATTTGGAAGCCAGGGAAGTCAGAATTGAAATTTTGCAAATTTCTTTCAGATCACTTGTGCATGTAATGAAAGGCTGTTTGCAATTACAGAGCACACCATAGGCTTTCCCATGCCTCATCAGCCATGCAGGATAGATGCTGCTCACTCAAAGAGCACATTTTCAAAATTTTCTTTCCTCTTTTTCACTGAGTCTCAGGTTTTCATTATTGTGTTAGTGTACACTGCCCAAATTCTGTGCCAGCTCTGGCTCTACTTGTGTTTTTAGGGCTGTTCTATGGTGTCCCTGATCACATGCTCCAGAGGTTTTCCCCCAGCTCTTTTACCCTTCCCCTCTGGGAGAAGGTGATACCATCAGCATTTTAGTGACCACCACCTGAGCCAAAAAAGCAAGAAGAAATGAGAGACAGTGCAAAGTCAGAGACAGAGAAAGTGCAGTGGGAAAACTAGGTTTCTTCCAGCAACTTCCAAGTACTCTGGCCAGGAGACCGGTCCTTCTCTTCCTGCAGTCTCCTGCCCACTCGTCACATACTCCGGCTTCCGCAGAAAAACACATCGAGGCCCGACAGGCAGCTCTGCTTCCTGCCAGTCCTGACTCATTCCTGGAGGGACGTGGTAAATACTGGGCTCCAGTGGAAAAATACATTATGTGATTGGGGTGAGAAAAGACCGTATGAGAATGACACAAACAAAAATAGCCAGGCTGAGGCCACACAGGTGCCTTTCCTAGATTTTGTTGCAGCCATAATAGCCGACTCTTAGCACATTTTTAGATCAGCGTGTAGCATTTCCTATGGCTTCAGAAAGCATATGAAAAAGTAGAAATTTTGTTATATTCGATCCCCCATCCCGAGGTTGCCAGCAGGCTTGGGGATGGAGTGGCTGTCATGCATCCCTCTGTCACCCAAGCTGGGAGAAGAGGTCACGGTCACCTGCCTGTGCGGCACTGGGAGGAAATAAGGCAATTTGCCTGCAATTTTATGGCTATTTTCTGCCAACTGAGCCGTGAGGGTCAGGGATCTGGGCTCCACCACAGGTCAAAGAAGAGAGTGTACTGCTGCTCAGGAGTGTTTCCGGACCTGTCCTGGCCGAGGAGGATCTACCTTGTTCTCATATTTGGAAATGGGAAGATTGTATTAGCAGCTTCTTAAAAATTCCTGCCAGTCATGACAGCTGCCATGGAAATGTAACAGCTCAGGAGGAGGCTGTGTAATGAGAGGTTGGCGGGAACTTCTCTGATAGGCAGCATGAGCCATATTGATTGATCAGGACGAGTTATGCTTATGTGGGTGCAGCTCAGGGAGGCATTAGGAAGGTTTGCCTTCAGTGATTCACTTGGTCTAGTTGCACTGAAGGGTCTTTCTCACAAAATAAATTTCTTCTTAATTGTGTCTCACTTTGCAATGCTAACAATAATATACAGCATTGTTCACCTTTGTATAGATTTGCAAAGAGTGATGAACCCCTACAGTAATAGCCTGGGAAGTGAGGGCATGAGAATGAGAACGGTTGTCCTTCTCCATGCGGCTTCCCAGACACATAGGAAGAGAACTGCCCTTCCCAAGGGCTGGCTCCTCCATATGGCCCTGTTCCCAAGTGGGACAATTAAACCCTAAGCTTTTAGGAAGAACAGCTACTGGGATAAAGGAAGGTTGTAAAATCCATGGATCAAACACCTCCAATGGGTTATGACACCCCCAGGTCCCTGGCAATGTCCTGGGGGATGTGCATTCTTCTACGGCAGTTGGGGAATATCTGCCTGTTTCTGCCTGTACTGGTAGCAGGAGTTGTGCTGAGACCGGCTCACCTGACCAGCCCTGCTCAGTCCAGCCAGAGACTCTGATTCAGTACTGAATGTGTGTCAGGTGTATGGGGAGGTTCCCACTAGCACACAGCACACCTGTGGCAGTGTGTTGACTGGAGTTAAACTGGGGTGGTTCATGCTCTTAACCCCTACTTCAATCCCCTTGTCTGCACCTTAATTTTATTGTTACAAATAAAATAAAGCTCCAACTAACACAGAAGCATGTACAGCCCATTGGTACAGGTATATGGAAATTTGAGAAGCCAGGAGGTAAGGTTTCAGTGAAGCGACAGCAGAGTTTGACTTATGTTAACATTCTGGAGGAGCTGGAATAATTTTTCTTTCAAACAAACGAACAAAACCCAGAAAAAACCCCAATCCAATCCAGAGTATTCTGAGAGATTTAAATGAAGCGATGATGCAGAAAACAAGCAGGCACTTTTATGTATTACAATATCCTTCGCTAGAAAGACCTAGTTCAGCTTCAAGCTCTAATAGCTGCTCAGTGTTTGACCTGCAGCTTTAATATGACAAATGAAAATAGTTGTTGGCACCATCCTCTGTGTAAAGATGATCTCTGGGGCTGCCTGTTTTGCATGAATGCATCATAAAATACAGTGCTTCACATTACAGAAAATAGCTCTGCAGAATGGTGCCTTCTTAATGCTGTCACCGCAAGAAAACATGAATGTCACATCAGAGTAAGAGAACAGCAGCTAGAAGGGCTGCAGCAGCCATGTAGCTTAGCATTACAGCGTGACCTTTGTGTCCTAAAAACCCACCAGAACTGAAACAGGAGTGTTTGGCAACACAATGCATTTTGTCTCCTGAGTCTCATTTGTACAACGCATGTTGGATCACAGAAATCGAGGCAATCGTCTGCCTGACGCACTGGCAAGCAGAGTCAGTACTTTGCCTGGGAAAGGGCAGCACGTGCAGAAGAGACTGTGCTGAGACCTTGTTGTGTGAATTGTGGGGGGGAAATTTAGTAAGAGGTAAATCCCCTTGTGTTCTAGCCGGTCCCCAGAGGTTAGAGGGACTAGGGGCGGCTGGACTTATCTCTTAATAGGTATGCCAGTTAGGAAGTGTTGCTATAGGCCCAACACCAGATTCGCAAACAGCCCGTATGTTGTAGGCCCGGTTCCCTTGTAAGGGAGCAGTTGGATGTGCAAATAGCGTGTTTTAAGTGTTGCTATAGGCCCAACACTGGATTTGCAAACAGCCTGCCAAGAAACAGTCAGATACACAAAAAATAGAGTTTATTTACACTTGCAACCTATACAGATTCTTTGAAGTTGCTGGTGATAAATACACTAGCTGCAGAAAAACAAAATATAGCTAAAGAAAATACACACAAACATACAAACATACACTCGACGTAGGTGAGGCGCAAAATCTTGCCAAAAAGCATCCCGTCTGGGATGGGTGAGGAGGACAAACGCATCAGTCTGTCCATATGATTTGGTGTTGAATTCTCATCCACAAAATAGGTCTGAAATAAAACTAATATTTATAGTTCAGGTGTCTGTTAAGGTGTAAAGTGTGGAGATGAGATTGTAGTCAAATTATTAAGTGTCTTAGCAGTTGCACGAACATTCCTTGCTGGGCCACATAGCCCTGATGTCTTCTGCCAGTAATAGGCCACTGGGTTCTGTTCTCTGCGGGGAACAGTTCACTGCTGGGATAATAGGAAGCTGGTATCACACCTGGCCCATCACATCAGTGTCAATATAACACTGATCACCGGGCCTTCCCCCAGCCTCAGCATCTTTTCTGAACACTAGATGTTTATCAGCAGCGATGGGTTTTGATGGTCTGTGCATTGCTGCTTCCCCCAGACCTATAGCCCCTCTGTGTCCATGCTTGGCCAGCCAGGAGCAGAGGAAGTTTAACAGGTTTGGGAGCGCATGTCAGGCATAGAAAGGATGCTAAGAAGGAACATGTAGTCTTCTTGCTCTGAATATGCATCCCTGGGCAAGGCTTTGACAGACATATCCCCAAATGTCTCACCAGGCTTTCCCAGACTCACGTGAGAAGTACCCCAAGCTGTCCAAAAGACTGCCGTCGATTGTGGTGGAGCCAACTGAGTCCGGGGAGGTGGAGAGTGGGGAGCTGCGCTGGCCTCCTGATGACCTGAAATCAGCAGAGGACAAAGGTCTTCATGGTGACCAAAGAGTCTGTGTCCAGCAGCAGCAGCAGATGGATCTGGAAGGTCTGAATGAGTAATTTTCATCCTTGTTCTCCTTAAGAAAATAGTTTTAGGCCATGCCATGCACTGAAGTTAATAGTGTACCAAAAAGCAGTAGGTGCTTGAAGGTGCCCAAAAGCACCTGGACTGGAGAGGGAGTCCTGTGGACCGAAAATTTCCTCATAGCTTTTGAGCACGTTTTCATCCACATCAGGCTCAGCACTGGCCACTTGCATGGCCAACAGGCAGCTTACTGCACACAAGCAGTTCACTCTAGGAAGCAGTAATCCTATTCAGTAGCACACATCCACCTCCCTATCTCCTAGCCTGGAAGGGTTTAGCAGCTGCACATTTTCAAAGCATCATACTGTCCCAGGAGCGTATTAGTGTAGCAGGAGCTTGCAAATACAAAGATAATGACTACTAGTGTCACTATGGGGTAGATATGTCTAAAGATAAGAGCTCGTTGGGGTGTAGCTTTCATAGGGAATACTCCAGTGTGGAAATGGTCTATTTATTTGTTTGTTGTTGGTTTGT
>WEIS01066425.1:350-16333 GCA_013389965.1 Todus mexicanus | reverse complement strand
ATTTCTGGAATGTCCCCCTCTTGACAATTGTAGATTACTCTGTCCTGACTTTGTCTTTTCCTTGTGTCATGGAATTCAGGCACAGGACGTCCAAAATGCCACATTTCAATTTATACACAAGAAAGGCCTGGGATTTAACCAACCTTTAACTCTTTACATAGAGGGAAGTTGGACCTGTTCTGCTGGTGTGGAAATACCCAGTAGTAGTTGTAACCCAAGACCTAGCCTGGATTTCACCCTCACAGATCTCAGCAGGGTCACTGGTGAGCACTCATCTTGTGCAGAGTTAATAGGAAATGTCAATAAAAAGTAAGCACCTTCACCTCTCTTTTTCACACCATTTTTCTTTATCTCATATTCTGCTCACTGTGAGTAAAGACACCGTATGTAAAGCTATTAACACAAATTTATTACTAAGCAAAAGAAAATGCTACCTCTGACAAAAACTAATTATTAGACTGAAGATGTAAGTGTTCATATCCATTTCCTTACATGTTTAAATTTTGGTGTTTCCATCCAATTCTTTAACCACTAAGCTTGCATTCCTCTCATCTTTATTTGTGATTGCATTTACAAACCATGAATAATTAGAAATAATATTTGAAACAAAGGCCTTTGGGGCTGTATTAATCAAGGAGAAAAGTGTTACTCATGAAATTTTATGGGATAAGCACAACTATCAACAGAAGATTATTCCTGCTGTACTCTTTTTTTTTCCAGGACTTCTGGTCACATTAGAAATGCAATGTTTTGCAGGAAAAGTACAATGTTTTCTTAATGCATGATGTATTTTTGAAATGAAAATAATATTGTGTTTAACCTCACAATGTCTTTTGGGGAAAGACTGGTTTAATTCAACCCCTTTTACATATGAGAAAATTGCCTAAGTGATTTTCAGGGCATATGGCCTAGAAATGGAACTGCATGTCTTGAATGAGTTCCAGCAAATTTCATGTGCTCTTCTTTCACTGCATCTTTGTTGATACAGAGGACAAATTAATTCAGTCTTCCAAGTAAGTAACCCTGAGTAGATTGAAAGACTGCTTGCCTCTTCCTTTACAGTCATGATTTTCCATGCTATCTGTATTCCACTGGGCACTGAAATCTTCAAAAATAGCCATAAATTCATGAGCACATGAGGCAGTTTTCCTGAGAACTGGCCAAAGCTTTGGAATACTTGCTAGAGGGAGGAGAACATGGTCATAGATTTCAATGTATTGAAAACTATAACCCAGTTTCTTTTTGATTATTCTTTTCTACAATATATTTTTCTCAATAAACCACTCCTGACCCTATGTTGTCTTTTCTCATTGCTTCCCTCACCTTTATAGATTAAACAAATGAAACAGAAGAAATAAGTGGAAGAGCAGGATATGGTAGAAAAAAAAAACAACATAGCAATACACAGGGAAAGATTGCAGAAGAAACCTGTAGCAGAACAACAGTTTCCACCATCTGTTTATCAATACTCAAACTGAAGCAGAGCACTTACAGTACATTGCAAAGAGCAGAGTAGTCCATTGTGGGAGGTGCTACTGAATTACTCAACATCAGCCTTTCAAATACATTTCTCTATCTTCATGAGATTTGGAGGGTAAGCATTTCGTTTTACAGATCTACAACTAGAGTTTTATTATCCTATGATACTGCAGTATTTCTTTCTCTTATCNTCCTATGATACTGCAGTATTTCTTTCTCTTATCAAATAGGCAGAAGAGTTGAACTATTAAAATAACTGTCTACAACTCATTCAGCTTCCAGACACTGATGTATTTTGCCTTTGTTTCTAAGCACCATCCAGTCTCTTAAATGTTTTTACAAATTAAGCATGAATGCTCACTTCCACCACTATCTGAAATGCAACTTATTATTTCTAATGATCCTTCCTTCTCTTTGAAATGCCACTCAACTACTCTTACTATAACCATTAAATACAGCTAAACAAAATAAATAAATGAGAAGACTATTTCTAGCATGCAAACCTTGACAAATTTATCAGTTATATTCCAACAGTTTTTCAGTTGGTAATGAAATACTCATCTCCATTTTCTTTATGCTACTATGCTCTATCTCATGATGAAACTTCATGAAGTTTCTTTTAACACTGTTGGTGGTGATGTTACTGGGAATCCATGTTAACTAATGAATGATACATTTATAATTTATACTAAACAATCTAAACTGTTGTTGGAGAATAGTCAGTGTCTGCTGAAGCTTTATGAATATAGTTGCAGGTATATGAATAATTTGTAAGTATGTATTCACTGATTAGACAAAAGTAATGAGTCTTGATACTAGTTCTTACTGGAGTGACACCCATTAAAAATATCACTTTCTTTTTGAACCAGTTTTGATACAGACAGTATTTTTCCATGAGTGTTCAACAGAAAACCTCTTTCATAGTAGTATCTCTCCTCCAAATCCAAAAGAAGGAAAACATAACCTTTCTGTCATCCCTTAAATAAAAATATACTGATAATATGTTAATTAATTGCATTAAAATTTAAGAGGAAACATGTACTTGCAGTACACAGGTGCAAAATTATTAGCCAAATTTTCAGTTATATACATTATATACAACTTGAAAACTGAACCTCTCATCATTATCTGTTATTGGCAGCCATGCAATACTTGGATGCGTACAGTTTGCATAATGTAGTAATGAATAAAGAAAAGATTTACATTCTGTTGGTGGTTTAATCACTTCATTTTAATCTGTGATCTGGCCATGTCCTCTGTTATACACAAAGGCTTTGTTCTCAGTTTTTGTTCTCAGGAGTTGTGGAGCTGAGATGCATAACTTCCAGCTAGTACTGAGAAACGTAGCTTGGAAAGTGAGTTTCTCAGAATTCAGTACTGACGTAACAGTTTTGTTATATCAAAAGAAAGTATTTAGCACAATTTAAGTTCAGGCACACCGAATCAAGAATCTGTTATCTATACTGGAGTTTACATGTACATATTTAATGGATGCTGCTCTCACTTCTACGCTAAGGCTCAAGGCAATAATCACAAATACTATTCAGATCACCAGTCTAGTAGTGAGATGGCAGGGAGTAGGAAAATTTTTTGTGAATGATGTAAAGCTAAGAGCCTAAAGTTTAGGTCCACATGTTGTTGCTTTTGCCTTCTCCCCATGTCTGTAGAAGATTGAAGTATATAAAAGGACATGAACAGCATAGAAACCTGTGCAGTTCCATCACTTGCTTTTAGCATTCTCTGAAATCCACAAATAGGGTTCTTTTTCGAACAGTTGAAATAAATTCAGGTATTGCCATTAAAAATAATGACCGTAAACCAGGTTTACTTCAAAAGTTACGCCTACCAGACTGATCTTGCTATTACATAACTCTCAAGTGATTCTATTCACCCAGCTTGTGAGAATATTGTACCCATGCAGTAGAGTATGCTCTGTGCAGCTTTTTTCTGTGGACTCTTGTAACCTTTCCTGCCAGTCTTTGAAACTTACATGTCCTGAGTAGTATCCAGCTGGAGTCGCCCTCTAAACAGACTTTCAGTATAAACCGTTTAATTTTCCTGAGAAAGTGAGTCGAAATTTGAGTGAGAAATGTTGTTACAATATCAGTCTAAAACTGGGCTTTGACCTCAGTGGTCCTAGAAGAAATTGTGAGAGTGTAGTTTAGACTTTCAGAATAATATTGAGCAGTCCGATTGCTGGTGTTTAACTCATTGCTTATTCTTCCAGAACCTGAGGTCTGCGATGTGTCTGTGCTTTCTGACCTGCCTTGCTATGTCTGTCATGAAAAATTAAGAGCTGCTTTTTTGCCCCTCTCGTAGGTCTCTTGTAAGTTTTCTTTTCTTTCTCCTACTATTTCTTCATCACTTTAATAGCCTAACATGCATTTAATTGCAGCCTAAGTAGCTTGCATTCCCCTTGCACACATTAAAGAGTAAATTTGGAATGATTGGACATAACTAGTACTTATCATAGTAAATAACATATTCATCTCTTCCACAGTCAGACAATTTCATACTGTGCGACTTTTCTGCTTTCTGAAATGTCACCACTTAAACTGTGGCATGATTTTCCCATGAGGGCACATTGAAAAGGCCTTTCCTGAAACACATCTTGGAAATGTAACCTGCATGTTATATTTAACCCAATTTTATAGCACTCAAAAATTGGATGAACATGTACAATACTCACACAGCAGAGACAGTGTGCTTTTTTCTTTTTCTTTTTTTTTTTTTTCCCTAGGAACTCATCCTGGGTTTAATGAGTTTTGAATTTGATTTTTATTTTGAAGTCACTTGCTTGTTTTGTGAAAGCGTTTCTCTATTATTAGGCTTCACAACTGCAGAAATAGTTACATTCCGTTATCTCTCTGTGGTGATATACATCACAATGAAGACTCAGGTACTGCACGTATAATTTCCTAGCCTTGAACTGAATGGTACCAAAGCCATCCTGAAGTTTAATAGTTTCTTGGATGATGACTTTTCAGGCAAAAGCTCTTCCTTTACTGGTGAAATAAGATGGGGTTGTTCTTATTAGAAAGAACTCTGTGAATATGGAAAAAGAGGAAAATGAATAATGATGTTTAACCTGAAATGTGCTTGATGCATTTCTTTCCGTTTTTAAATGACCCACACAAGCCATGTGTCTGCAGGTAGACACGGGCACTGGTACCATATACAGCAGAGATGTCCTGAAAAGCCGCCTTTCATTCTTAGTGCAGTATTTCATAAATCCCAGAGAAACTACCGGAAAGAGTTTTGAAAAACTCACCAGGAGGATAAAAAGAAAATTAATTAAAAAACACAGATCCAGTTAAAAATACTAATTGGTTAATTTCTGTCAGCTTTGAACATGACCATTAGAAGGATCGGCACCAGACCCCCCAGCACGGCCACTACTGTTCCTTGGGGATGCCCTGGCAGAAGCTGGCACAACTTGGACGAAACATTACCTCAGCCACTGCCAGGTAAGGCCAGTTGGGAATTTCTCTTGATGTGCCTGGTGAAGGTAAGATCATGACAATAAAGAATTCCAGTCCAGAACTATTCATCATATGCAGGGCTTCTTGATACATTTGAGTGTATTTCTCCTGTGTAATAAAATACAGAAAGTGCATATTTTTTAACAATTTTTCTTTGTAATTAGTGGAGTCGAGCCACCGTATTATTTTTCTGTAGCACTGAAAGGGAAGAATAAACCTGCTTTCTCTGTGGTATATATAAACTCTCAGTAAATTGATTAACAATTAATAGATTAGTGATTAGCAACCAATTGTTGCACACAGAAATATGACTTAATTTGGACTGATCTGTCAGCTTGTTGGTTTGAGTTCTGGTTTGGTTTTGGAGGCTGGTGTCAGGCCAAGGAAAAGTGTTATTTTGTAAAACCATATATGAAGTTGCTATTGTTCCTATTTGAAGATGAGGATTCTGTCATGTTACATGTTGAGCGAAAAGGGAACAAATTGTGCATTTGTATTATGTATAAAAGGTCTGGTTAAATAAGTGATGGTCTTTTATTAAGGCTAAATTCTACACAACATTTGGTGATCCGCAAAGGATCAAACTGTTTATATGTGGTTTAGATTAATAGTGTTCCCAAACTGCTGCAGGTCAATATGCTAAAACTGGCTGTCACTTGGACCTCGGAGCCCGATGCTGCACAGAAGAACCTGCCCAGGTATCCAGGCTGCAGCAAGGGGCTGTGAGGTGGGAATGCTTGTGGGGCCTGACCCAAATAGTCAATCACTGAAAGACCACTAAAGTGTCACTTGGGGTGCAGCGTGAGTAACTGGTGTGCTGCCGGTGCAGCAAGTTCACTGTGCCCTCAGGCAGTGGCTGCCCTGGCAGGCTGAGCACCCTGGAAGAGTGCCAGGCTGGGCCACCCTGCGTTGTCTGGAGCTGGCTGTTGCCTTGGATAGGGTGGAATGTTTCATGCTTGACCTCTGATGTTAAGTTTCTATCTCCTCGGTAAAACCCAGGGAGAAGTCAGATTAATGACTTTTGCCTGTTTGTCCATTTTTGACAGGAAGCAATTACAGCTGGCAAATAATATGTGGCGTCCTATGTGTGCTTTTACTCTGTGTTTATGGATACCGAAGGAGATTTCCTCTCAGCACACTTCCTTTCACTAAAGGAAGAACAGTCTCATGCGCTGTTAGTCCTTGCTGGTTTAGTCATTTAACTGCTGCAGTATAGTACTTATTCATTTTGTGGATTTATTTCTTCTCTCCTTTGTGCCGATAGCTGAATACCTCCAGTTGTGTGGTTATGTTTCATTAACTGGAGTTCAAGCCGTTAGTGTTCATGGCTTTAATGGAGAATCCAGTACTGAAAACAAAGGGGTCCATGATCTGCTCAGGAGCCTGGGGCTGGGAGAATTCAGAGATAGCTAAGAACTTTGTGCAGGAATTTGCAGGAGCTGTTGTCTTGCCACAGAGTTGGAAGCAGGTCTGTACGATCATGAAGTAGAAATTAGAGGTGGGGTTTCCAGAAACACTAAATCCTACTCAAAGCAAAAGGTATTTATACTTTTAAGACTCTATGTGACATGAAAACCATGTAGCTGTTGCCAGCATGACCTAAATTAGTATGCCTTGGGCTGACACCCACAGCTATAGAATGTCTAAAAACCCATGAGCGGCTGGTCTGCCAGAGACCATGATGATGCATAGTGTGTTGTCTTGCACCCTTGGGAATCTTACAAGCTGTTATAATGTTCATGGAGACTTTGCAATCCAGAGTTTCCAAAGGTTCCAAGAACTGTCAAAGCCTCCATCTCATACTCCAGAAAACATTTCGTCAGATGAGAACAGGTTTGCACTGTGTTTAATTTTGTAATTAACCACATTACTTACCCAATAATGTCATTAACCATCTTGGAAACAGAGCGCTGAATGATGTCAAGGACATTGCTACTTTCTGTACCTTCTCAAGCCCTTTCAAGAAACATGTTCTCCACCCATATTTGTGATGCCTACTGCAACTGAACTACTGGTCTGTAGTGTCCAGGTCCTGCAAACATATATGGATGCATAAACACCACTGTGCCTCTGTAAATAAGTAGCAATATGTGCACCTATATTCACATATAAAAGTGAGCTGAATGTGCAGTGCAGACAGCTGAACTAGAATTTCACCGATTGCATCAATGGCTGTAACCTAAGCAATAGGCTTCACTCCTTCAGTCTCCACTGTATTTTTGTCCCCCTGCCTATGCGTAGGTCAGCTAACCTGTGATAAAAGTAGTAGTTTCTTAATTCATGTGGTTATTCCCCTCCTGGCCTCGCCTTGCCTTGCCTGAATGCTGTAAACACTGCTGAAAACAGCAGTGACACTTCCAGTTTACTCTGGTTGCAAATCCACTTCTGCAAATTACTGGAAGTCTTTTAAACAGAAAAAAATAATGTTACTCCTAACTGCAGATCTCAGGAGACAAAAAAGAGAGAGGAGGGGAGTATGTGGCCCTGATTCTGCTTTCAGTGTCACCCTTAGGAAAATTTCTGTGGCAGAATCTTAAAGGAGCCTGATGCCAACAGCTTATATATGGTGCACATGCTGTATTTGAAGCAGATGAGTTAATGTTTGAGATTCTGACAATCGGAAAAGTAGGTTGGCATAATTATATTAAGATATCTCAGAGTGTCATGTACTTTGCAAGACTGAATTTTAAACTGTTGATTTAAATTAATAAAGACTCAAGAGTTTATAATTTGTTTATTTATTGAAATCAAATGCAGTCCATGTTTCCAAGTAATTGAAAAGTATACTTGTGATAGAGAAAGTATTTAATTTGGGCAAGCATGCTACCAGACTTCCAAATAAAGATGATGAATTGCAAATTCTCAATCTTAATCCCTGTAGGCTGACAGTTACCCCTTTAAAAGCAGCATTTGAGTGATATACTATAGCTGGTAATAGCACACAGCTGCAGAATAGGAAATCCCATTGCTAGTTTGCAAAGCTTTTATTTTGCCTCATTCATTTATTTTTCAAAATGATACTTTCCTTATTTAGAATAAAGAACTTTTTGCCATTGTGAGTGGACTGGACCTTTAACAAACAGCTGCCTGTTTGTTTGCTGAATGTAAAAATGCCTGGAGATCAGTTCAGAATTTACTTCACTTGCATATAGCATTTTCAGGATCATAAATGCATTTGTGATTTTGCAACCTCTTCCCCCTCCAAGTATAAAGAACACATTTCTGTTATATATCCTAACAGTCAGCATACAAGATCAAATGCAAAGAGGTTTTTTTCTATCTTTAATGTATAAAGCATGTGTCCGACAACAGTAACAAAATCAGTGCCAGAAGAAGCAGTCCATAGGGAAGCAGTAATTTGTGTGTCTGCACATTATTCTGTGTCTATGCACATATTAACCCTGGTATACAGTAAATTGTGTTACCATGGCAGCCCTCACATGGAAAGTTATAGACTAGTAGGGTATCTCTAACAACCACCAATGGGGAATACTCATGTTCTGGCAAATTAAGAAGGCTGTAGTTTTTTTCTGGGAGGAAACAATGCACTACAATTTAGGATGGGAAAACCAGGTTGCAGAAGGGAACAAACAACTCAGTATTTGCCCCAATGTAAGAGGTGAAAAAAGAGCCCTCGGAACTCCCTCTCTCCCCTTCCCCATGCAGCAGCACCACCATGACTCCCAAGAGCTGGAATGCTGTAGCCTTTATTCAGACAAAGCTGCCATTAAAATCCTGTCTTATGGTTTTCATTCTGTATACTTTTCTTTGAGGCTTTTACAGCCACTTTGCTTACATTCATTAGCTTTTGTGTCCAATTTTGAAATCGAACTTCTCTCTGTACGATGAAGCCCGTTTGTCAAGGGTGAGCTATTATCTGTGATGCTTACAGTTCCTCAACACTGCATATTATCATATGCTGGGTGATATTTATAGTTGTATATACAACTTTGCCAAACTTCAGTTTTATGGCTGACATTTTGAAACAGATGCTATTTGCCTGAGTTATTTCTTTTTTTATGTTTAAATGAAAAAGGTTCAACCATTTAGAGGAGTCAAATTAGAGGGAAAATATTTTTTAACCCCATCAGAAATTTTTTGGACAGTTCTCCTGGAATGTTTAGCACCTGCTGGTTTGAACTGGAATCTTAACATTAGTGGTACATAAATGATAGCATCACTCAAAGAGAAACGAGAGGCCGTGTCAGTGCTTTACAGTGCAAAACCCAACACTGAGTAGAGTGAATGTGGGATCAGTACTTTGGGTGAGTCATGAGAAAGAAGAAGAAAAGAAAAGAAACATGACAAGATAGACACTCCCAAGAGCTACCAGCTTGTTGTATTGGCTGATGTTAAGCTATGCTCCTGTCAGCTGGTGTACTGCATAATAATGTTAACACCACTACAAACAGGTTGTGGTTTATTGCTTCAATTTCTTATGTACTGGCAAGAGAATTAACAAGATTGATGCATTAGGATCTTAGATCTCAGTCAAATTAGGTGACTAAGAGGGTGATGAAAAAAATGCTTGTTCTTTGAAGGAGCACAACTCCATCAGAAACTTGTTACATCCTAGCATCAGACCATTTGATGAGCTGCTGATTTAACAGCACACTTAGCAGGCAGTAGTTACATTGATAGGGGCAACTACTTAATCAGTGCTTTAAAGATATTATGTTCAGAGTGATTTAAAGGGATATTGTGCTTTAGTAAGTGTGCCGTGAGTATGAATATGTTCTGCATGAAGCGAATGCAGAAATGAGGTTGCAAGTGTCTTTTATACTGTCAGCTTCTTTATTTGGACATATGTTAAAAAAAGAAAAAGCCAGCAAATACAAAACAAATACTAGCATTTGGAACATGCTACTTACTGGAGGGAAATAATGATTAGTCACAGAGAGCAAGGGAAGAAAATAGCAGCTATCACATTCTACAGACTTGCACAGTAGAGAAAGAGAGAAAATAGTGAAGTGCCATAAAATACAGGAGAGGAGATTTTTGAAAATGCAACAGTGAGTAAAGTGCTTGATTTCCACCATCTGGCTTCTATGATTTGGAGGATTTCCTTCATCATCATGAATGTATCCAGGATTGCTGACTGCCTTTCAATACCTGCCCTGTGTAACAAGTGGCTTGAGGAATAAATCTTGCATACCTTACCAAACAAGGGCAAACCAGCTTGGTACTGAGGGAGCTGTCAGCGCTTGTAGATCTGATACTGCATTTTGTATCTGATAAATATCTGCAGAGAACCAGCGTGGAAATTGCTTTCTGAAGTCTCATAGACAACATTTAAAATAAAAACCAGCAAAAATAATGAGGAGGAAGTATCAGTGTATTTGAAACATCTGATGTTGGGATATGGCTGAGGTAGAGGGTGTTTCATGCCAAGTGACTGATCCAAGTCTGAAATGGCTGCAGCTTTTATAGAGACTTTTTCTTTAGTTGAAGGCTGGTGATTGCACTCTGTAGCTTACCTGCCTCAGCTTTCAGGGGTCTGCAGAATACATCCCTCTCTTGCCTTGGGGTCCGCATGTCTGATGCCTTACTTAAACTCCCCACAACATGCTGCAATTAGGCAGAGGGGCCAGAAATTACCCACCCTCATGCTGGCTCGTTCTTTCCATTAGTATTCAGTTACTGCTGGGGCAATGCAGGGCAGGCAACAGAGCCTTGAGTCCAGCACCGAGGTCCATGGATAGCTGTGGTCTTACGGCGTCCCAGGCTGATGGCATGGAGCTTTTCCTCAGCACTGAATTCGTTAACTTTTGAAAATGGCCAGATCTTTAAGGTCCATCACAGCAAGCACAAAAATAAAGGAGGGAAAATAAAAACAGGCTTTGCTTAGGGCAGGGGAGCTATTCATTTTGTTGAGGAGAAAATGAGGCAAGGCAGAGTCATTAGGAGGGCTTCTTATGAAAGCAGGAGTTGCTTGGGAAATTACAGTGCCATTGACTAGAATACATTGAGTACAAAAGGGAGATATAATAAGAGGAAAGCAGTTATGCACCTAAGCCCTGAAATGTAGCATTACATCCATCCTGAGAGGTAATCATTCCTGTCATTACTAAGCTGTAAGATCACTCAGTCCTAGCATGGTAGAAATCCAGGAGCTCAACACATCAGTCAGGTAGCTTTTCATAACCCTCTGCTTCTGTGGCTCAGCTGGAGTTCAAAAAAACCCCAGATAGCGGCAGTCACTCTTCTGGTTGCTAGCAAACATTGTAAGTAATAACTCACAAACCTCCTTAATTGAAATAAATTAAATTTTGTCTTCATTATTGCTTTGCAGAGTCATTTGAAAGTGCAGTGCTTTTTGCTCAACAGCTGACCCATTGGCACTTTCCACTGTAGATTCAGAACACAAATTTGGGGGACAGATAATATATAACACAGGTTTTTGTCTTTTAAGTTACCACAGGTGTTCCCCTTAATTGCTGCAGTTGTGTACTGAACCACACGTGTGTCCTTCGTGTAACAGAAGTAATAAGTATCACACTACCGGAATGGTGAGAAGGGCAGCCAGAGTGATGGCTGTCTGAGCAGAGCACAGAGATGTGACATACTGTCCACGTCAGAGACGGGCAGTAGAATACAAACCCTGTGCACAGAGTGGCTGTTTGACCACCGTACTGCCTATGTGCAGCCACTAATGACTTTACCAGTCTTACTCATTGAAATTATGGCTTGTTCAGTGCTGTAGAAACCATTCAAATTATTCCTAGTACTGCCTTACAGATCCAGGACATGATATACTGACTTACAGAAAAGGTCCTGCACTCTATCTGTGAAGCAGCCAGAGAAATAGGAAAGTAAATGTTTGAGTTATTTACCACAAAGTTTGACAAAATACAGAACCTTCTGACATCCTTAGAGGGTAAAAAACACTGGCAATCCCTGCCAAGAAGACAGTCTTGGAGAATGAGATGGAAAATCATGTTTCATTGAAAGATTCAAAGTAAAAGTGTGACAGAAAAAAACCCCAACTTCATAGTGGTGCAAATAAATGAATGATTTCTCCTAAAAGTTGCATAGGTTCTTAAAAATAGCTTGAACCATTCCAATGACCTTAAGATTACTGGCACCACAAAGCCATAGGCTTGCCCCCATTCATTTCTGTGTCCAGTCTTTCTCTCATAGCACATCCCAGAGAACAGGCAATCTATATTTAAAGAATATAAGTGCTAAGGAATTAATTCCAACTTTGAATATGTCGTCATGTCACGCCATTATTTCCAGTATTTATTACCAAAAATATAAAAGCTTCTTTCCTCTCTGCACAAAGAAGTGATTTCTGTGTTTTCACTGATGCCTCTTTCTTAATAAGCATTATTCTTCCTTACTTATGGATCATGAGTGGACCTTATGGGCCATGAGAAGGTCAACCCATTGACCTTCCCAGGCATAACCTAAACAGCCAGAGTTTCTGGAGTCTCCAAATGCAGGAAAGGTTCTGAGGTCTTGGAATCTTTGCAAAAGTGTTTCTGGATGATTTCCAGCTTGTCAACAAGCTCCTAAAATGTGTGGATTGAATACTTCTGACTTAACACTGTGTCAGAAGGCAATTTACTAATTTTCTATTTTATTTCATATTCTCAGGGGAAGCATTGATGAATATTCTGGCTGTATCTGTCTTTATGTGCTGGGATGTGCACAGTATATTTCAGTTTCCCTGTCAGCAGACATATAGATGAGGCAGGCATCTGCTCAAAATGTTTTGGCGTTTCTGTTCAGTCCTTGCACCCCAAAGCATCTGTACTCAGCAACCAGACACACCTGCCCATCTGGTGATAGTGCCTGTTGTTTTCAAGTGAGACTTTTGTCCATCTTGTGCCATCTTTTGTCCATCTAGGGAGGGAGATAGCATCTACATTTTACTTTCTGATTTGTTAGTTGAAAACACTAGGAAGACTACTTGATTGGAGAAGGAAACTGCACTGAAGCTTAGCTTTCTAAAGGGTGCCCATCTTGGCTATTTGTCATCACTGCACTGAGCTTTTAAAGGCCCGACTATTAGTGGAAGGTGTGAATCTGAATTGTAGGCTTTAAACTACTTTGTATGGGCAAAAACAAGCACCTGTCTACATTTAGCCTGTATCCAGGGCTAAACTGTATCAGTTGCTCTATTAGCCAATGGCCTCTCCCCACCCGAGAGCAAGGATCAGGAAAAAGAGAGGAGACCCAGAGGTTGAAATGAAAATGGATTTAATGAAATGGCCAAAGTAATACCCACGCCAACATAAAGTATCCAAAGCTATACTCAGCCCAGTAAATGTACTGTGGTCACAATAAACAGGAAAACGGTCCTCAGGACCAGAATGCCCCAAAAAGCCCCTCCAGGGATGGAGAGAAACAGGAAAAGAAGGAAGAGAAGATGCGTGAGCAGGAGAAGCCAGAGTAGGAGGTCCTAGCAGGAATCTCTCTTCTCCTTAGCACATTCCACTTTAGAAAGTGTAATGTTTATGAGATGGGACACACCTGTAGCCAGCTCAGGTCAGCTGTTGTGGCTGACTCCAAACTGCTAATGGCTAGCAGATCCACCACTGGCCCAGGATTCTGTTCCAGTGAACCAGAACAACATCTCAGCAAGGTGTTCATTGAGCAAAAGTGATTTATGCCAGCTCTCAACCAAGACTGCAAAGAGCACATCTTAGCTTGTCAAGGTGGTGGGAAGCGTTCTGTGCTTCAAGTAAATCCCATGCAGTTGTTTTTTTCTATCCTCTACAGAAATAATCTAATGTAAAATGTCTTAAAAATTTGGGGAGTGTATACTAAAAGTCCTACCCCAGTTCAGGGTATCTGAGTCATACATGTTGTAGTTTTCTTCCTCTGGAACAGGGAATTGAAAATGCTTTCCTGCACGGAGCTGCACCTTCAGTTTTAAAACTGACAAGTCCCAGAGTCCAGAAGAGTTGCTGGTTCTCTTACAAGGTGGGAGAGAGGTTACTAAACTCCCTTTCCTGAAAAGTTGTTTAGCCTGGACCTCCTACATCTACCCACTGTAGACAAGATGGACATCACCACCCAGCTGAATAAAAGCTGCCCTCACTGCTATGCTTTTGTGTGTAACTCATTCACATTTGTGCATGCTAAGCTTGGTACGGTGTCTGGCTCTGGCTCCTGCAGTGATTTGGACTGTGGTTTGACAAATTGAAGAGCTCCTAAGCAGGTGAGGCACTAGCCTACTGTGCTGTTCTGGGAGGGCAACACTTCTTGATAGGCAAGTTAAAAACCTATGGGCTTTAGAAATGCAAATTTAGATATCTGGGGGCTCCAGCTAGGCTTTATGTAGGACTTTTTAGGAATTATGCTCTTCTATATAAGTGCCTAAATTCCACCCATGTTCCACTTCAGGCTTATTAGTCCCTCTGTGGATTTAGGCCTGGGAAAATAAAAGGCAGTATGCAAGAACCACTAGGCTGTACTTAATAATGAATCTCTGAGCAGAGAACACACAGGCTTTGGTTTGAGGTCCAGCCAAAATTGGAGTCAAATAAGAAGAGAAAACACATGTCTTTGGGGACTGCAAATCAGGAAATTGGTGCTGAATAGAAAGCGCAATAGAAGAAGCTGAGAGAGAAGAGAAACCTAGGACTGAAAAAAAAAAGGTCAATTATCTCAAAAACGTTGCCAACATTTTCTACAAGTATGGGCTATTAAAATGCACATTCAAGGATGTTCAACTTTGTTTATTTTGGTAGAAATCGTAAAGTTACAATTTTTATGCATGATGAATGCTTAGTTAGAAACCGCTATATAGCACTGAAATCTTTCACACCTGGATTTCATATACATTTCTTTATACAGCTGCTTTCCACCAAAATGGCTAATGAGGTGAAAACTTGGAACCTCCTCTCAGGTTAGTTTTATATTGTGCAAGGAAGGGACATTCCCATTTCAATGGAAAGAGCATACCACGGTCACAGCAAGGTCACAGTCAATGTTCATCCACTGTTTGACATGCAGCAGATATAGCCCAACCACAAATGCCCAGCTGAAGTTTTCCAGATGGAAATAACCATCCAGTGTGTACTTCTACCCCCTCAATGCTGTTCCTGAATGTTGTTGTCTGTAATTATGGCAGTAACCTGCTTGTGCTGTATTAGAGCTGGGAATGCCTAGATTAAGAGTGACCTTCCCATCAATCTCCATCTCCCATAGCCTTTTTAATCTAGTGAAATAACAATAATAATAGTAAGGATATTAGGAATGAAGTAATTACCAAACTAAGAACTCTCTTCATCACTACATGGAAGTTCAGACTGATGTTCCAGTTCACACTGAATAACGCTTTAAGCTACAAATGAACTTGAATGAGGGTAATTGTACAGAAAGTGATTACTCAGACTGTAAAGCCTGTGGGACAGCCACCATCTCTGCTCTGCGTGTGCGTAACACTTAGATGCATCAAGGTCCAAGTCTCCTCTGGGGGATCACCATCTGTGCTGAGATAAACTCTAACTAATCTCTGAGGCTTAATGCCATCAGCCCTATAGAGTCTGTTTTCTCTCTTGATTTCTCCTTCACCGTTTATTCAAAGATCTTAAGCAGAAGCAGTGAGAATAACAAGTATATAAGGTTATGCAGAATAACTCTGTTTTCTGGAGTGGTTGACACAAAGAAGGAATCATCTTTAGCACTATGTTTTCCATCCTCATCAATTTTCTGCCATTGGCAGAAAACCAAGAAAACCTAGGATAGCTGGTCAACTCTTTCCCTTGATAACTCTGAAATTTAGGAGACAAAAAAAACCCACAAGCAAATAATTTCATAGCTAAGTTCTAAACACAAGCAGAAATGTCAAAAATGTTTCATGAAATAAAATGTTGGTTGTCTTGGTCCCTGGAGAATAATTGAAAAATCTGTTTTCTTTTGTGATGTCTGACTGTCTTGTTTTTCAATGACTGATAGAATGACTCTTTATCAGAAAGGCGCATTTTTTTTCCAAAAACATCACATTTTATTCCACTTAGCCAATGAAGAAGAGTATGAATATTGGAGGCGTTGGGTCTTTTCAGTGTT
>WEIS01066424.1:0-14362 GCA_013389965.1 Todus mexicanus | reverse complement strand
TTATTGCATTTTTTATTTCTTCTTCAATTTCATAAGCACTGCACAGATCCAGTGAATTTATTGATTCCAGTTAAGAATAAACTGACACTGAGTTCCTTGAACTTTGTAACAGGCTTGTTGTTTTGTTAAACTCTAATAATGCCAGGCTTAAAGTTCAGGAGGGTTTACAAAAAACAGCTGCCAGTAACTGCTACCAAAAACTTACGTTAAGTTCCTAACAAATCCCTGTCAGTTCGTACAAGTCACGAGATTTGGAAAAATAGGTTTAATGCTAAGAATTAAATACTGCATTTTAATTCAACCCAAGGAAAACCAGAAACCGTTTCTTAAACAGTTTGATTCTTTTACTTCTTAATTTTGATTATTTTACTCCTTAATTTGCGTTAGAAATATACAGTGTGTGAAATATGTATGTGTGCAGTGAGTTGAGAAGGTTGAAAAGTGAAAAAATTAATCCAGAGTACAGAAACTTCCATAAAAGGAAAGAGTTTTACATTCTACTTGCCTCTAATAGAGGTGATCAGAAATGAAAAATGCCAGGTCACAAAGTAAACCCTCTACAGCTGCATCCCCTCATACTTCGTATTTAAAGCTCCAGTTTGCTATTCCAAACCAGTACTTACCACAGCAGCTCACTCTGCAAAGTAGCATAGGAGCTCAAACACACAAATACCTTTTGTTCCCCAAGTCATAATGCGTGCCTTGTTCATGAATGAAATTTATTTTAATAACACTGAATTCTCTTACCTGCTGACTACTTTGTTGATTACCCTCCTCTCGGAGCTGCAGCTTTCTTTCCAGATCCTTTACAAGTGCAGCTTTGTTTTCCCGAATAGAATCATCTGTTGCTAATGGCAGAGGCTTCAGATTTTTCTTTGTTAATCCCTGGGTCGGGCTATTAAAAGAAAATTCTGATACTAACATGCAACGACCAGTATATATTTTTTTTATCACCTGTGTCATATGTTACACTTCACTTGTCTGGAGGAGCCTATCAGTTATTTATGTAGAAGCCAAAGCACAATACAAAACTTTTTTTTTTTTTTTTGCACTATTTTAATTAAAATGCTGCTATTTCCATGCCTGCAGGAATTAAGGACACATCTTGAAGAGAATAAGTATTATGATACTATAATAAGTATCTGAGTTCCATTTGTATATATCCTGGCATAAAGATGTCACAAAGAAACATGTATAGGTGTTACCATAGGAATACGATTTGTAGAGTTTACTGTATCAGACAATCAATCCTTTAAAAATTAATACAATTTCTCATTGATCTTTATCTCACATCTTCATTGCTCATTTACTCTTTCCATGAACTTTTGCTTCTTTCATTTCTCTCACCCTTCTATGGCACCTAACATCAACAGTTCTTTTTATTTGTGCTTTATAGATATAGTCTGCTTTATTTTAGTAAGGTTTGAAAATAGTTTTAAAATAGTTAAAATAGTTAAATTTGTAATAACAGGAGGTCTGAGTAAGAAGCATAACTGAGGATTGCTGTGTGAGAGATCTTCCTTTTGCTGTTCCGCAGACTGTGATCACTCACTGCCTTTGTAACCAGAATTATTATAATGTATAATACACCAAAAGGGAGCTGAAACTTCAACAGATATTCACAGATTAGCATAGATACTGTTCAGGTTCCTTCCTCATACTTTGTGCTCTCACTTTGACTCTCTCCCATGTAGAGGTCTCAATTTGAATTTCAGCACTATAAGCTCTAGTTCTGTGGGAATTCAGCTCTGGGCTGGGACCCAGGAAACGTGAAATGAAGAAAACAATATTTAACTACTCTGCCTGGTATGCATATTGTAAGGATTTATTTGGTGACGCCAGTACAGCAGCTAGGAAAAGTAAAGCTCTTTGCAAGGGTGAAGTGTCATCAATGCAGAAAGAATAGTGCTCGAGCACGTGTGCAACGGCTCTGGAGGGAGGAAGGGCAGTGGAGGAGTGAATAGTTACAGCTGATTTTCGCTTTGCTGTCACAATGTCATGACAGCAGCACTGGCTCCCACTGGCTCTAGTTAAAACTTTCACTTTGAACCATGCAACTTTATTATGTATGGCTGCCCGAGATGCCAAGGGCTGTGAAGGCCTCCAGGCATGTGCCACAGGGCGATGGTGATTATGTGGCTGTGCTGGGCAACCTAGAAGCCTGTGAGCAGGAGTGCAATAATGGTTTGAAGGCGGGATTTCTTAGCGAGCAGAGTGGTGAATTTTATATATACAGGGACACTTTTTACTGTTATAATTACAGATGGGTTGATGTTATATCAGCAGAATGGAAGATTGTGACTTCCTGATGCCTTCACTACTTTGAAGTGTACCATTGGTAAAAGGGAGAAATATTCCTTACTTTGTGCAGAACTTGGAGTTCTGTGTCAGCCATGCTAACACAGCGTTTGCATATTCCACAAAAGGGCTAGTAATTTCAGCTCTACTTGTAAAGAAGGAACTCTTAAGGCCACAACCTTTCCAGTACATCATCATCCTTATCTGCTTCTATGGTGGTTGCCATTTTGTCACATAAATCATGCTGGGTGTCAGTTAAAACATTTATGTGCAAACCATTAACTCTCCTGAAATTTTCTGGGGGACTTCACATATAGAAGGTATTGCAACCAAAAAAAATAGCTTTACCTGAGTTATTTCTTAGAATTACCTGGACTAAGAAATAAATTATGAGATACCCTTTAAAACTTTACTCACTGCTTGCAACAGGTAAGAATGTTTTTATAGCTCATAGAGGCAAATGGTCTTAGAGTGACTTACACTGCAAGCTCATAAAATCTCTCTTCTCCCACTAGTAGAGTCCTGTGAATCTCTGAGCCCCCAAATTCTTGTATGTATCTATTGATAAACTCAGATTTCACTATTTTGAATTTCTTACCCTGGATGTATCTTATTGTAGAAGCTGAACATCACGATTAGACAAAATGACCAGAATGCATTAATAACTCGCTTTTCTATTTTATGAATTACTTGCATTTCAGTAAACCCCCCACTGAACCCTTGCACAGAAATACATCCTAGTTTCCTTCCTGAGCATTTCTTGTCCCTACTTCTGCACATATGGTTTATATTACTTACGTGGCTGGAGTGCTTCTGGGCAGTCCCATAGCGTTGGTTGATGGCACGGTAGGAAGTGAAGGAAGAACAGAGCTAAGGAAAGCTACTGGATTCTGAATCCGGCCCGTTGGGGAGATAGGAGCAGGAGTAACAGTCTGTGGCTGAAACTGTTTTGCACTAGGTGTAGAAAATGTTAATGGAGGCACCACAGATTCTTTAGGGCTTGGTGGAGACTGTTCGCTTTTGCTTGTAAACCCTCCTGAAGATCTTGGTTGGACAGGTGGAGGATTGCCTGTGAAATTTTCCTTGTTATTTGTTCTTTGAGTTCCTTGAGGAGCATTGCTGAATGTTGTAACTGAGGAGCTAGAAGATGTGCTGTTTGGCGTTGTGGTTTGTGATGGTAGGAACTGCTTAGGTCGGGTATAGCTGAATGCTTGTGAAGAAGAGGCTTTGCTTTGTTTGTACGTAGCTGAGGTGGACTGTTGATGGACTGAAGTGTCAGAATTCAGTAAAGCTGTGTTGAACAACAGCTCTCTTGTAGATGTCTGATACAACTGCTGTTGTTCAAGCAAGACCTGGTTGTGGAGCTGTTTTAACTGGGTCTGATCACTGCAAAGAGGAGCAAAATTGGTCACAAGCTCTGAATGCGCTGGCGGACTACATTTCCATATGTGAATGACAAGAGAAAAATTCTATGTCCTGTGATCCAGTAAGAGGTAGGGGAAACTGCTATATGACATATTCTCTAAAATTATGAGAAGAGCATAATACTAGTTTGCTACTAAAAATAAAAATAAATTCCTTCCTCTCTCCTTCTTTGCCAGAGGCACAAAAGCTTTTTGTCTGAAATTATTTGACTGAACATGATTCTTACATTTTAACACATGAAATATAAATATAAATTGTACTTGAAGATGTTTAAGGGGTAGCATTGTCAAATTCTGCTCTACGTCACCTTAGTACCTCTCTGCTTGGGTAATTACCAGCAGGATTTAGTTTATCAGATTTAAAAAGAGCGTTTGTAAGCCAGATTTCAGTTATTTAGCTCCTGTTAAAGTGGGTCCTGAAACCAGCATTTTGGCTAATGAAGCAATATAATAATCCACCAAAAGTGCTATTACCAGTGTGATTTAGGTGGTGTAGACATTTGGTGACAGGCAGGAGTGCATAATTCTGCATAGTTCTCTGAGAGGACTTGCATTTCATGCTGTTGTTGTTTTTCAGGTGCTATCTGCTGTAGATGTCTTCAGAGCTTTTTTACTTTGCGATCATGGAAAATTAATTTTTTTTTTTCCCAAGCCATTTAGTGATTATATATATGTAAAACAGGCTGACTGTTCCCCTTCCAAAACCAAAAAGGACATAGTAGATATGAAAAAAATTGGATAATAAATTGGTGAGTATTAAATAACTATTGTTAAAAAGTGAAAAATGCAGAAGCAGAGACCAACCACAATTGGTACTGACAAACCAAATGCATGAAGTCAACAGAACTTCTATTTATTTAAAAGAATTATTGTTTCTATAATGTACTAAACAAAAATCACCTTAAAGGTAGATAAAGATAGTAATTTCGAGTTAGAATTTGTGCAACCCTGATTTTGTGTCCTTCATATAGACAGCTGCATAATAATGCACTCCTTAATTGTTTTGAGGGACTAAATTTTGAGAGAAATTCTGCTTTATGCAAGCATTAGACGACTTAAAATACTCCTTCTGCTCCCCCCTTAAATTCTCTATAGCTCTGCAAATGAATAGGGCTCTGAATATGGGCTTAACAAATTTTAAAAAACACTGCTGCAGGTTCTTCCTCTGCTACATGGTATGTAAATTCTGTCTTCTCACTTGTAATGTTTATGCTATGAAATTACGTCCCTCATGAAGAGTACCAATGAATTACTTCATAAAGTCCTTCCTGAGCCTTTTGTTAAAGCTTCTACTTATTAAAGAAATGAAATGAAGGGCCCTGCATGCTTTTTGTTAAACTGGATTTGGGAGCCTCAAAAATGCTGAAAAGATATTTCTTCATAAACTGCTGTGTGAATTCTGTAAGTTGTCCTCTAAGAAAACTGCCATACTTCTTAAAATTTCCCTTTAAACTCACAGTGCACTAATAATGCAGGTGCTTTTTACTTCAAGTGGTTTCACATTATCAAACATTTCCAAGTATTTTATCTAGTCTAGGAGGAGATTATGTTTGTGAGACATAAAAGTCACAAGGCATGGCCTTTGGGACTACAGTTGCTACCTAGGTGGTAGCCCATAATATGTATGTAAGGCTGAATATGTCTGGGTTTTGCAAGGTTGCATACTCAGAACTGAGTGAAATATATTTGCAGAACATATATATGGCATATATTTGAAGAATTCTTTCCTGTGAGGGTGACAGAACACATTGCCCAGATAGGTTGTGGAGTCTCCTCCTCTGCAGAGATTCCAAACCCACCTGGATGATGCGATCCTGGGCACCCTGCTCTGGGCTGGACAAAATGATCTCCAGAGGTCCCTTTCAACCACCACGATTCTGTGAGTCTATGAACCTGCTTTTATTTTGCCTGCATAAAAGCAGGCAGGTTGTTGACCTTCTGTTTGCAGCAGAACACATTGTGGAATTAAATAAAATCTCAGAGGGAAAACATTTTCCTTTTAAAATTGGAAAAGACTTCTCCCAAGAGGGATATACAGAAAAAAAGCTGTAGCTCTCTAGAATGTGTTCTCTAAGAGTGTGGTTAATTAGGCCAGCACCATGTGACATTGACTCTCTTTGTTCTGCATTTGAGTTTTTTCTCTAGTGCAATAATGTCTTAGTCTGTGAACACTAGTATCAGTTATGCTCCTGAGACTTAGAATCCCTTTTACTTACAGCTTTGGTTTGGCCAGTACTGGAGGGGGTTCCTTGGAAGGTGATGTTGGCTCTGGTATTTTCATGGGCTGTCCATTTATCCTCTCTTGGAAATAGTTTGGTCTTATCTGGTTTGTAGTGCCAGGCCCATCCTCTGCTGATATTTCACTTCCCTTTTCATCTTCAGGCAGCTTGAAGTGCACACGGAGGCCTATCTTGGAACTAGATCTGGGTTCATTGTGGTTCACTAGAACACCTTCAAGCTTAGGTTTGGGGGTTTGATTTCCTACATGATGGGAAGGAGTATGTTGAGGAGGTTGATTTTCAGCAGCAATTAAGTTGATTGAGCTCATTGTGTGCAGAGTAGCAGCATTAGTGTTGTCTTCAGATGCTGAAATAGCAAATATGAAACTTCTGGTGATACGTAAATACCATAAATTATAGTGAAATTAAATTACAGAAGTTACGGTTAGAAAAACTCACTCTGATGTCCTTCCCTTCCTGTTGGACTGGGTTGTTTGACCTCATTTGTTGAACAACAAATTCCCTTAACAAAGGAACATTGTAAAAGCGGGGGGAAAAGAGACAGTTCTAGTTTGGAAGATCCATCAGTGATCTTCAGCCGTGCCCCCTGTGAATTCCACTAGCATCTTTGAAATACAAGCTTTTTTTCAGAAAAACTTCTTAGTTACGAGGAACACTGCCAGTACTAGAGCTGAATTGGTGTCAGCAGTGCACTATGCTTTTCTGTACCGTGCAGCACAAATCATGTAGGCAGTATGAAAGAATCTTTTTTTGAGGTTTCTTCCTTTGGGTTCTGCACCAAGGGGTTATTGAAACAGCAGACAGGCCACAGAGATTCCAAAAATGGCTGTTGCCCACATCTTGAGGTCGGCAAGAGTTGTTTTTTGGAAGGACAATGTGGGATTCATTCCTAGTGTTCCTTGTTCCTTCTCATTTCTAACTGGGGAAGGACACTTTGCAAAGACAGCAATCCATATGTTCAATAAGCAGGCTTCTCTGCTTATATTTACTAGCATGCAAAGGACAAACAAATGCTTACCTTTGACGGTTAGATGAGCTATACTAGATACTGTGCCGTATTTATTGCTTGCAGTACAGGTGAAACTGCCAGAGTCTTCTGAGAATACTTCAGCAATAACGAGAGTACAAATTTCCTCTGCAAAGCACCAGAGCAGTGTTACTACTTGAAGTGAACATTCATTGAACAAACACACAAAGCCTTGACTACCCTCAGCGGTGTTTCGTTAAGGTTTTCCACCTTGCTCAGTTTGATTTTATGTTCATCAGTATTATCAATTTTGGCAGCCTTCGTGTGCCGCAGCTGTTATCAGCATTGTCTGCAGCAACTGGTACCCTCTGTGCTCCAGCATGCCCAAAAAACTGAAGAACAGGTGTCAGCAGTGTCTGGAAAACAGACACTGCTTTCCTAATCACATTAAGCACAGATTTTCTCTCTGAAGAACTTAAATTTGGAGAAAAGCAGTGTACTCTATCCTCACAACTTGCTAAAATACATGTCTTTTTGTCTTTTTGCAGATTAAAAGATTAATTATAATTATCTGGGAACAGTTCAAGTGGAATCAATCTGTGAGGTGAAGAAATAAAAGACACATATATATATATATACAGGCTGGCATTTTCTAAAAGTACCAGTGAAGATTTGCAGATAGAGGAGATTGTGCTAATTGTACTTACAGAAAGTTGCCTTTTCAGTGAAGAAGAGTCATGGGCACCAAAAGTGTGCTAGCAAAATTGTACTGGCCAAAATTAAATTCCATCTTGAAAAGTCAGTCTGGGATTATGGCATTCCTGTCTGACGAGTATCTGACATGTGTGGGCAGCTAATAAGTTCCTATGGTGATGGGATTTTAAATCTTTTGTTTGGCCAGGTAGCTGGGATAGGGATGGAGAGTGGCATCTAAAGTGTATTGAAATGTGGGCTGATAGCATTTCTTCAACTAGCTGGTGACTATTTTCCTACCATTTTTCAAGAAGCTTTCCAAAAACCTACAGGATTAATATTTTAATAGTAATTCTATAGAAGACCATACCACACTTAAACTCGATTGTTTCGTGTCATGACTGAGGAAAATGTAGTAGCAACAAAGAAATTATTTGCTAACAACTACAGGAGAATAATAGTTTATTATAGTACTAGGATTATAGAGCTAGTTTAGATCATTACAGTATCTAGTTTATACTACTTGGATTTGCCAACCACTGCGTGCATGGAAATCCAGATTCCTTCTGAATGAGCAGCAGGTGATGAGGCAGTGACAACTGCACCCGAGTGATTACCCTCTAAAAACTGCTTCACATTACTCAGCAGTGATGCCACTGGACAGTAAAGGAACAGCATCAGTGGGTTCTGGTAGAAGCTCCATTTAATCATTCCTAAAGTCTCAGCAAGACATTGCAGAGAGAGGGAGCCTCTTTCAAGACACTTTCCAGGGTGAAAAACTTTTAACAGGGCAAGAAGAGCTACCCAAGTTTATATTCTGCAAGAATTAATACTCCTTTGGCAATTTTGTGTCTCAGGAGGGACAGCTTTATATTTTCAGTAGTGCAAAGCATAACGGGGAGGATGAGTGTCTCGTGGAGAAGTAATCAAAATCTGTAAGTGTCCTTTGCTCAAGTCAAGCAGAGTATCCTACATTCAGCACTAACCCTTGAAATTAGCAAATCCAGCCATTTTTCTAGGATTTGCTGATATCAGGGGTGGAACATCTGATGTGATACTCTCATATTACGCTGGTAGGGAGCACAGGGAATGGCTGACATGGCTAAACATCTGATGCAATGTTCCCTAACTGGTCAACTAGATAAAAATAACTCAGTCCTACATCATCTGGTATACTTCTGAACCTCAGATATACAGGGAGACCTCATACATTGATCTTGTTAATCTTCAGCTCATAAGGTGGTTACATTTAGGTCCTAAGTTAGAACTGGTTCAATGCAGAATGGAAACATTATTTTCACATTAATTCAAAACATTAATTCAAACATTAATTCAAAAGTGATAGAATTAATACAGATTATATGTTCATGGAACAGTCTACAGTGAAATGCATCTCGCTAGTAGCTATAGAACGTGGAGAAAAGAAGAAATAATGTTAATTAAATTATGGAGTTTAAATAATATTTTGTGAAGTTAAATGACCCTCACCTGGTTCAGCCATAGATCGTGGTTCTAAAGGGAAGAAGAGCAGAATTAGTAGATTGAATATACTTACTTTTGCCAATATTTTTTTTCCCTTAAGAACTAAATATGAACCTTGATCTTCTCCATATGATGTAATCCTCCCTTTGATCCAGTTTTCTGTTTAAGGGATGGTGAAGACAGCCAGGCCTTGTACTCAATGATATGTCAAGTGCACTGAACAATATGAGCACTTATGAGCACTTTTGAGAACTTATGAATAGGAAATGAATTCTGCAAGAAGTACTTATTGGAATTGCAGTACTAGTTTATTGTGCCTCAAAGACAATTTCTGAAACCATTACACCCATGAAATCAAATTATGATAAAAAACATTGCTTCATTTAGGTTTGTTTTCATGCGGTATTTAAGGAATTTCTATTGAGTTTTAGCAATTTTAGCATTGCAGTGACTTATGAGAAAACTACAGATGTTTCTACTGAGTTTAAATATTGAAGTAGATGTTTGCAACCTACCCTATACCATGTGCACAGATGTATGTGGAAGCATGCTAATGTGTTCATCAGGTTACTTTTGTGGATAAATAGGCAATCAGCTGCCCATAAGTACTATTATAAATGCACTTAATTAGAAGATGAGGGATTTTCGGGCAGTGGAACTCCACATAAAAGGTGCAAACCCAAAACCAAACAGCAGAAGTAAGGCTGAACTAGAAAAGGACATTGAAGTGGCAAAGGGATCAAAGCAAAAGGCAGAACAATTCAGTAGTTCAGGGAATCTCAGACAAATACTACCCGTGAGTATGCTGTTCAATTCATCTGCGCTTTTGGCTTCTGAAACCCAGATTTATTGCCATAAATATGACTTCTATAGTTCTTACCATTGTCATAAGAAATTCAAAGTGTTGCTATGTTAGCAATTTTGTTGTTCGCCTATATTTTTATTAGACACAACATTTCCACACAAGAAACATACTTTTCTGTAATATCCTAAAATCTGGAGAATCTTCTATCAGTGTTCCTTCTCTATACCATTCAACCTTTGGGGAAGGAGCTCCTTTCACCCGACATTCAAAGACAACAAGCTGCCCCTCAGAAGCTGAAATATCCTGTAACATCTAATAGAGAAAATGAATAGACAGTCAGTAAGTGTCTTATTGGTCTGGATGTAATACTGATTTCAGTAAGATTTCATAAAGCCACTTAAATCCTTGAATGGCTTAAGAAACGCATCATTCCTATTTTTAAATCTTTGATTGCTAGAAAATTTTAATTATCTCTCCATACATTTAATTGTCCTCTTTAGTTTTCAAATATGTCATAGAACAGATTACCTTTGTAAATACAGGAGCAGCAATTATAGGTCTTCCATCCAGTCCTTGCAAGTAGTTAGTAGGACTTTGAACCTGTAGATGAGAAATTAGAAAATTGAGCCTGTAGATTAGAAATCAGAAGGAAGTTCTTTACTCTGAGGATGGTGAGACACTGGCACAGGCTGCCCAGAGAAGCTGTGGATGCTCCATCGCTGGATGTGTTCAAGGCCAGGCTAGATGGGGCTTTGAGCAACGTGGTCTAGTGGGAGGTGTCCCTGCCCATGGCAGGTGAGTTGGAACTGGTTGAGCTTTAAGGTCCCTTCCAACCCCAAACATTCTATTATTCTGTGATTTCATGATTACAAAACATCACATGAATGATGTTTAGGTGCACAGAGTTTATTTTTCCATATGCAGGAGGAACATGCTTTTGGAATGACACAAAAGAGGTTTTTGTGGATGAAGTCTAAGCAAAATATTTAATGCAATGAATGAAAGTTGCTCTATTGTAGACAACTGCTAGTGATCTTCCTGGGTCGGTTACTGCCCGAGTACCAAAAATGCTGTTACTGCTTTATTGAGTTAATCATGGCAAGGAAAACTTCACTGCAGTGTACTGTAAATGGTTCATTAATACTTCACTAAGGCAAATCTCTGTAGGCTGTTGGGTGGTAGTCTCCTTTTAAAAATTCTTATTTAGAAAATATTTCTGGATGTTAATAAGGAAAAGTGAAGTCCAGTTGTGTGTGTGACTGCTGCTGTAATTCTTCTCCTTTGCCCAAACCAGCCAATTTACAGAGGTAGAATATTGCCCAATTGATCTTACTCAGTGAAATCAGAATGAAATTATTCTCCTCCTGGGAAACTTCTTTATATAACTTAATTATCAGGAGTTTAAATTTCAGTGAAAGAAGCTGCCCCAGAACAGCAAAATTAGTGTTACAGTATCTCAGGAAACACAGCTAAATTTTACAGGTGGTGTCTTATAAGCCACCAAGATTAAAAGTGGTAATTTTTGAGATGACTAGCACTCTTGACTTAGACAACCTCTGTCAAAGTGGCAAAATGTTTCAGAGGCTTGGTTCTGTTCAATTTGTGGTCAAAAGTAAATGTGCTTTACTTCTCCTATTCCATTATCTCTTTATGGGTTACCACCTAATTCGTGGCTGTCAGCTTTGAAAGGCAGTGTAAAGTGAGTTTCTCATTAACTTTTTCATTTTTAAGTAAATATGGCACTTCTTTTGTATTAGGAAAGAATTCACAGTTTTGAATATTCTGGTAGTTTGAAACAAGCAGGGCTCAAAATCCATGATAATATTAATTAGAAACTCTTCGATATGGGTATTAAAATGTTGTGGTAAATAAGCATGTATACATTCAAAATAAACACAGTGAAATGATTTCGCTTAAAATAAGCTTCATTGAAAGAAAATTATTTCAGGCGAGTTTTGTGGAGATGGAGAGGAAAAACTTATTGGCTGCCACTGTTGGAGGTGAATGAGTCAGTCTAGAACGGGAAGAGGCCAGGGAGTTGACTTCCACACCCAAGCACCCTTCACAGTACAGTCTGTGACCTGCTGGAGTGTGTGTGCACGGGTTGTCACCACTGGCTGAGCCAGTGGCAGCTTCTCCTTCTGCTCATTGCCACAGAGATGCCTCTAACCTATGGATGAAAGATCTCCTTCCCTTTGCCAGGTGCTAAAGGTTAGCAGGTAGGCAGGACATCTCTTCTGTGTCTGTAACTACTGTATGGTTGTAAGGTTCAAAGCTAAGGTTCAATAGCAAAGCAAAAACTAGAAAATTTAGGGGTTCTGTGTCACAAACTGTAGGGGAAATACCTTTTTAAGAGCTTGTTTATGATCCTTGAAACTCACCATGTTGTTGCCCCTACCTGATTAACTGGTATTGACACAGGCTGGACAGGTACAGACACTGGCTGAACCATGGCAGATGGTGCCTTGGAGGTTTCTTGATGCTTGGTTGCTGTTCTGATGGCAGGAGATGCTGCATTCAAGGAGGTGTCAGCTGGCTTTGGTTTGCTGTAAGATATAAACCAGAAACAAGTTCTTGAATTGGAAGCTAGAGCTGTGTGTTGTGCCTTAATTACGTATGTCCTAGTTACATGTCAACCCCAGCCTCAGTTCTGGGATAGAATTCCAATTGATCTAAACTGATACATAATCCTGAGTAAGCTGTACTTTCTAGGAATCAGGCTGCATATCTTTTCATTGTCATCTCTTGTGCTTACTTCAGTTACACCAAATATAATAAATGGCCTGTATTAAGCCAGTTGTGGTTTGAAACCTGCTGTTAGAGCAGCAGGAGAGAGCAGTGCTAGTTTCTCAGAAGACAGTACTACTTTCTCTTGTACTCCTCCCTAAGCTTGTATGAAGATTTGGGACCATAAAATAATGAGAACACCATGGTCTGCTTGGATACAGAATCAGTAATTTAATCCTGAAAAATTGAAAGTGAGGTATACTTTCTGACCAACATATCATGCAATTTTGGTAGTGTACAGGTTGGCACCTCTTCACTTCTCCTAGGTTGTTTCTATATGACACTAAAAGTTGACCCTATTTATTTTTATTGCTAAGTAAAATAGCACAGACAATGAAGAGACGCTCTTTTTATTCAGGTTTGAGAAATGCACTGGCTGCTCTGGAATTTACCACAGGTCCCCATAGGAAAGCCAGTCTTCAAACCAGAGGAAGGCTTACTCTGAGTGAATGTATATTTGCTGTGATCACTGATTTCTCTTTTGAAATTGTGAACTTTTATTTGTACTTGTTTTTGTATTAATTCCCTCTAATTACAGGTGTTTAGATTCTTGTGATGAAAGTTGGAAGCTAAGGAAGAATAAAGACACTCTGATTATACCCAAACCTGATCTTTCATAATTCTATCATATGAAGACATCCTGCTACAATTTCAGAACAGAGCATTCTTTTCTTTTTCTCTAAGAAACACAGAATGCAATATGTTACTTCTCAACTTAATGAGGTAAGGAGCTTAGAGATGCTATCAAGTCATTGGGATCATGGTCAACACTACATTAATGCCTAATGAAATGAACAAAAAACCTCCAAACATTATGCCTGAGACATCTGGAAAAGTCTGAGCTAGAACTATGAAAAACTTAGCAATCTGCCCCCAAACCTTTGAGATCTTCTTAAGTTTTCTATTAAACCTTTACATTTATCAAAGTCCATAAACCAATCCAATCTGGTGTATTTTATGACTTTGAAGTAAAATCACCTGAGACAGGATTCGCTCAGCCTGAGGTCTTCAGTGAAACACACCACAGTGGTTTGTATTTCCATTTTAAAAGAAAATGACATTTGTAATGTGTAAACCCCTCCTCAATAAATAATGAAAAAAACCCAAGATGCATAAATCTATCTGATTAAAATTTCCTCTTTGTACAGGTTGCTTTTGGGGTTGAATTAATGAATACTAAGGAGTTCAGAAGACTGATTACTTTAGTTTTCCATTGGTCTGACTCCTTTTCTGCTTAATAGAAAGGCTTCGATTCTGAAAGAATATAGATTTTAACAGCATTGGATCAGGTTCTAAATGCACAGGGAATGGATTTAATTTAGGAAAAAGAAAATTATATCCCAGGTCTTAGATTACATCTGACACCTTTTCTTCCTTTTTATAATTAAAAGGTCTTTTATAGCCATCATTTCAGTTCATTCTAGTTCATATTTATTAATTTCCTTATCTTAAATTGAAATAATCAATGTATAGCCATCTTCTGCCAAAAACTTCATGACATACCATATTTTCATGTGAGAAATTTTGCTACATCATTTTTCCAAGTCAAATGCTTCAATCCGCATTTAAGTTCTGTCTAATCAAATGGCATCTGTTTTAGTACATGAATTTTATTAGTTTTATCTTTAAGGTAACATGTTTCTTATGTTTATATTTAATATTAAAG
>WEIS01066419.1:14411-25631 GCA_013389965.1 Todus mexicanus | reverse complement strand
GTAATTCTTCTTTTATCCCTCATGTATTTTGCCATGTTTACTGGCTCTGTCCATAGCCAATAGTGCCCATAGCAATGCACCAGTAATAGGAGGGCTGCTTTGATACTGCAGGCTGTTCTTTACAAGACCGTTTTCAGGGACAGATGTGCTCTCACTGAAGCCAATAGAGAACAGCTTCCACTTTCCTCTCCCCAGAAGTGAAGAAGCAGGGGTTGCCCATCACCTTTTGGGCAATGAGGATGGTTTTAGGGTCTTAACTGTGAGGGGCACAGCTGTGTACGTGTAGCGGTTTGTTGAGGGCTGAGATTACTTTCTTATGTTTTATGGGAAGTAGCAAAATGTTGATTTGTTCATAGAACCACACAGAATTTCCTAGATTGGAAAAGATCTTTAAGATCATCTAGTCCAATCATTCTGTTGCTATGTCTATAATGTTAAGAAGTTCTTGCACTTGCATATGTATGTAACCACATCTTTTCACTGAACTGGCTTTTTAGAGAGTCTCCCTTTTAAGTAGGCTAGTTCCTTTTTGGTATTGCCAATATTGTGCACAGAGAACACTCGAGTCACACTCCCACTAAATCATCAGACTAGCGGTTTCCAACCGATGAACATTTATTTCAGAGGAATTCGTGAATGGTGACTCAGAGGAATAAATTGATATATACCGTATGGGAATATGTATATGTGTACATTGTACATTAGGAGTGTCCAATTTGGTCTGCAAATCAACACAAGCTGTAAAGCTCTGCACAGCAGTGAGATCTAGAAGAGAAAGGGAGATTAAAACACTTCAACGTATACAGCTTTCCAGTGCAAAAAGTGTCCTTATTTCATGGTTTCAGGCTTTCCTTCTAGAAAATGTTTGCTAGAAACTTAATGAAAAAATAAAGGAGGAGAGGGAGTCCCTTTGACATAATCAAGTAAATCTAGGACCTGGGCATTTAAGCAAAAAAATTAAATAAGAAAAGCTCCCAAATGAAATTGTGGGAGTAAACAGTATTTTTCGTTTTGTAATGGCATAAATTCAAGGATTTGCTTGTCTTCTCCCTTACTTGGATGTTAATCAGTTCTCCTGAAGTGAGTGGAGGTTCCTATTTTGCTCCGCTGCATATGTGAACAGAGCATAAGGCTTTATTACCCTTTTTTTGCTATTATTCTGCTGTATGCATGCCTGAAAACAAACAATGCAAGCAGGATTTGACCAATAGTACTGGGTTGTGGGTTTTTTAATGAACTTTTGAGTACGTTTTAAAGAAGAAAATGTTTTCTCTGTGAGATTTTTGGAAAGCGTTATTTCAGGGATTTCTCAAGCAGGGTGTTTTCTGTGAGTAAAATAAGAGTTGCTGTTACTAAGTGTCACTGAGAGAGGAAGAAGAAATGCTGCAAGTTAAGAGGCTGAGGGAAATGCAAGAGGAAGGACCTATTCCCATCACAGAGGAGTAGACTTTAAGAGCTGACTTGGAGAAAACAAAGTTATTTTCCTGTAAGTCACCCATTCTCTCTCAAGCACAATAAAGGGAGATAATCGCACCCTGAAACTAAAACACATCCAAGTTAATCAGCTTATCTCAAAAATGAGACGATCGGAAATTATTGCAGTTCTGCAGCTGGGAAATTATCCGAGACCAAGATATTAGATTAAAAATTCTTCCATTGCATGAGAATAATTTGTTGTGGTAAGTCTGATGTAATAGTAAATAAGATTAGGCTGTTTTAAAAAAGCAGCATGTTCCACTTTCCCAATAACCATGCAGACTTGCAGCAGACAGACCACTGTTTTGCTAGAAACTCCTGACTGTTCCCCCACCTCTCCATGTACTGCATTTTTCCTACCAACCTGTGGAAAAATGTGAGATTTGTTTGTGACAGAAATGTAATGGGAGATACAAGGGTATACAAAGCATGGACTTTGGAGCAGCAGGTTGCAGAAAAACTCAACAAAACTCTCCTATTAATTCCCAGACTAATGATTTTATTACATGACAAATGCTCTGAAAACTGAGAAGGCACATGCACCACATTACCCTTTCTTCTGAAGAATCACAGCAAACACTTGACCTGTTGCTATGGCTGTGATGTGCTTTTCTCCCCTTTCCCATCCCTTTGCTAAAAAGGCAGCTACGTTGTTTTTAAATATCATTGGCTCTGACATCTGCACAGCTCTGGTTGCCTGGCGCTGTACTGTGCACTCTGCTCCCTACTCATAGAGTCATAGAATGGTAGGGGTTGGAAGGAAACTCTGGAGATCATCGAGTCCAACCCCCTTGCCAAGACAGGATCACCTAGGGCAGCTTGCACAGGATCATGTCTAGGTGGGTTTTGAAAGTCTCCAGAGAAGGAGAATCCACAACCTCTCTGGGCAGCCCATTCCAGGGCTCCATCACCATCACAGTAAAGAAGTTTCTCCTCATATTGACGTGAAATTTCCTGTATTCCAGTTTGTGCTCATTGCTTCTCATTCTATCACAAGGTGCCACTGAAAAGAGACTGGCCCCTTCTACTTGACATGCACCCTTCAGATATTTGTAAACATTAATAAGATCCCCTGTGTTGTCCCTTCTCCAGACTGAACAGCCCCAGGTCTCTCAGTCTTTGCTCATAAGACTTAGCCTTCCAGAGAGCAGCACAGTGCTGCTATGGCCTTAGGGGCTGGTGTCTCTGGTGTTTGGTGGTGGTGGCAGGTGTGTGGTTGGCTGCTTTGTTTTGGTCCTTGGTAGGTGGGATATGCAGTTGTGCCTCGCGTACAGTTGGGCAATGTGCTTTGGGTCCTTGTAATGACACACATGGTCGTTGTTGCTTTCCTCCTATTACTCCTAGCAAGCTCCAGTGATGATTTTGACTGGCTGTGTGCTTGCATCCCTGCCTTGCATTTTAATGAAAGACATTACTCTCTTTAGCCCCTCTCTGCTTGGACAGGATACTCTTTGTTTTCTCTTTTTTTTTTTTTCTGTCTGGCCTACTTGTAGATCCTGGGCTACCCTGGCGCGGCCCATTTCTGCTGAATGGAAGTGGGGGCTGTGTGGGAGCTTTGTCTTGCTTTCAGTTTGGTATCTGGCTGGGCTGTGTTGTTTCATGGCTGATGGGTGGGAGTGGAGAAGGGGGGAGTGTAGGGAGGAAGCAGAGAGCAAACACGAGCTTTTTTCCACCATGCATCTGCCAAAAACATCCTTTGAGTTGGACGTAAAGAAAAACAAAAGGCAGAGTCCTTGCAGGAATTAAATTAACCTCATGTCTAATTTTTCAGCCTAGAAAGCAGCATGTCCGTGCTTTGAGAGAGAGGCCACAGAGTTTACTGTTCTGGAATTTAATGACACAGCATGTAAACCCAAACAAGGTTGGAGAGAGACAAATGGGGAGGGGAGCAAAGTGGGGGGAGGGAAGGGGGAAGCGAAGAAGAGGAGCTCTCAGATAGGCTGTGGACCTGGATTTAATTACAAGAATAATGACAGTGAAAGCCTGCATATGGGTTTGTGTTGCTTTGTGGAGATAAATGAGGGGAATGGGATAGGGTGCGTGTGTTTTGCAATTTGATAGCTTTTCGTGTGGAACCAGAAAAGGTGGCTGTGGCATTACCAGCCAACCTGGCTTTACCTCCCCTAGTCAGCTGTGTGCATCCACTGTGGGCTACTGATTGCCCAGACAGACCTCATGGGGTGCCTCAGGTCTTCTCTTAAGTTCTGGGAACCTCTCCTTGATCAGGAGGCCTGTGCATGCATCTATTTCATGTGACATGACTACATGCGGTGCAGATCTAATCCTAGCGATTTCACAGGCTGCAACATGACAGAAAACCTGGGGTAAGACATGTTTTTATGTGTGTATTCATACATCTATAAAGCCAGTTTCTCTCCCCTTCAAATATGTGTATTTTCCTAGTTTCAGCTGGTACTCTGTACTACCTCCTTTGATCAGATGTTAGCGTTGTCAGATATTCTGACAAAGTCGGAACAGTATCTGTTTGAGGGAACCTAATGTAGGAAATCAAAACATTGCAATTAGCTGTCTCCCACTTGACTACGTGCTATCTGCACCCTTCATTGAGAGCTGGACCTCTGGTTTCTCAGAAGAGCATTAGGTGGAGCTGTGCTGTGGCTCACCCCAGCTTCTCCCTGAGCTTTTCAGGGTGAGCCTGCCTCTGGAGGAGCGGTGCGCATGCCTCAGCAATCCTTCTGTAGAGGCATGATGTCCTCGGCTTCTTTGCATTCGATGTTTCTGATAACTGTGTTTGCAAGGTATCCTTGAATGTCATGTCAATGGAATGACATGGAAGCTGGAGACGGTGCTAAAAGCAACTGGCAGGTTTTTATGTGACATAAGAAGGTGGTAAATCATTGCTGCCTTGCTGGTGAATAATGGTGACCCAAGCGATGAAAATGGTAGTAGTCATCACAGATGGTTTTGCTCTTTTAAACTGTATTGCTTTTCCTTTGAGGGAAGAAACAGATCCCTTTTGTAAATGGTGTCTTGACTGTGTGGCTTCTGCCTAGAGCAGCTCCCATTCTATTTGCTGTGTAAGGCTGAGTGAGTGTTTCTTGCAGACCTCAGCACTTGCCCCTAGAAGGAGATGCAACATCATGGTTTTGGTATTCTTTAAGCCATCTTTTGGTAATTCCTTTGGGCATACTTTGTGCTTGCTTTATTAAACACTGCTTGAGGTGAAGAGGCAATGGCTGAGGCAGCTGATGATATTCTCCATAGCAGCACAGTGAGTGAAGAGAGAGACTTTCTGATCATGCTTCTGGCTTTCTCCAGGCTCGCAATGTGATTTTGGGCAAGTCTGACTGGTGTAAAGATTTCTTATTTTCTAGGTAAGCAAATATCTTTCTTTTGCTTCACCTTGGGCTTCTTTTTACCCACCTGCAAAATGGCATAGGTGGTGTTCTGGAATAGATAGGTCATCTTTTTCATCAGGTTATGGTGACACACTTTGAGCATCTTCTCTGCGAACTTTCTCTGGTAGATTTGGGGAGGCTGATATCACTGCTGTCTCTAATGGACTGGGCCACTTGAAAGCTGGAGGAAGATTAAATGATTTGGCAGCAGTCATGGAGCAAGTGGGGCTGTGAATTAATGCCAGGCCTGAGCTCTGGTCTATAAATGAAGGTATCTGAGTAAGGTGGGTCCCCAAGATAACAGCAGTGAAGGACGCTTCTCTGCTTTTCCGTTCCATCCTTGACCAAAACCTCTTTGATGGATTTTTGGTGGCGACTTACAAATGACTATCCAAGACCCATCAGAACAGAGATCTGCGTCATTAAAATAATGGCTCACAAGAGTGCTACAGGGGAAGTTTGTCATATATTGTGTCTTTTTGAAAGTATATTTGCATGTTCATCACATAACTCTCTGGAATTTGCTATGTAGCCTGCTCTCTAAGTAGCGTGTACTGCTAAATTAAAGCCATCTCTGGCATGACATGTAGCAACAGTGAATGCAAAACAGCCATGCTATGTAGTAGTTGGGTTAAGAGGACAAAGATAATATATAGTTACAGTGCTAGTACCACATAGATAGACCTAGTGCAATCGCTTAAACTGGAGTTTACCTTGGACTCCAGGATCCCTGTGGTCGTGCAGGAGTAGGATTCCCACAAGAAGCGGGGATCTTCACCTTGAAGAGCAGTGCAATAGTAATACGATTGGAGGACTCCTGTAGCTGTTTAGTAAACTTAATGGGCTTCTACACATGAAAGCGCATATACTTCTTGGGCATGATTGTCTTCTGTTCAGTTTTGTCTGTAGTCATATCAGTGTGGTACTGGCCTGGAAAGAATGGGATTGGACTAAATAAAAACTTTTAGTCCTTAAAATTAAAAAAAGAAAGCAATTGACTCAGGGCTGAGAGAACTGAGCATGAATAAGAACAATTTCTATTGTTTTAAACGGATTGGTAACTTTCTCACATTAACTGTAAATTTGAAGTTTAGTGATATCACGTGCTGCTCACCTTAGCATGATGTGGAGAAATCCATATTCAGAAAATCAGTTCTGCTATGTCAGTAGGATCAGTACATATAATAATGGCCAGGTATCAGTTGTAATGCTAAAATCATAGCAGTCTCAGATTTGGTTGTTGAGAACAGTTGTTATCCATGAGCCAACAAATTTAGCTGAGTCTTAACTTCATTAGCAGTGTCTAAATGCATTAGCCATATGCTCCTCAGCATATGGGTAAATATATAACAATTTATTTTCATTAAGGTTTTCTTACAAGTGCTGCTAACCCAAACTCCACTAGAAATGTTTACAGCATGACACATCTCTTCAAATAAGAAGCTGGCCTTCTGTACAGCAAGTCATCCTGAAAGGGTGGCAGGAAAGATCCTTCCCCCACCCTTTTGAGAGTAGGAAGGTACAGCTGTTGTGGGTCTGATCCACTGCAGCTAGCAGGACTCAGTTTCTGCAAGGCTTTGTATTAAAACGAGTAATAGAAGGCTTTGAAGAACTGCCTGTTCAAACATGTGCCATTAAATGCCTGGTATTCATTGTGTGCCGTCTTCTGGCTGCCTACCGTGTGCCTGGAGTGGCATCACCTCCTTTATCTAGATAGCTTTAGATGGATGTAGGACTCATCTCCCTCTGGGTTCTTCCTTCTTCTTCCCTTCCCCAGGTAGGATGTAGAGATGAAATATAACTTTCCCTATGTGGGACTAAGTGTGAAGTTGGTCTTAGTCGTGGCCTATAGGCGAATGGATGCAGTGCTGGGAAGGGCGGGCTTGGTTTGCAGGATGGGTGCTGGGGCAGAGCTGTGAGGATGTCAGCAGCCCCAGACATGGGACAGATGAAAAGCAGCTGCTGTGTCCTTAGGCTTCTCCTAATTTGTCAGAAATAAGTGAAACATTATTTTCTGGAATGCTCTTTTTTGCTTAAATACTTATGCAATTTGATCCAGAAATGCAAGTTGCTTAGAAAGACATGGAAGTGTAAGAAAAGACCTTCTTGGAAGGGCATGAAAGATCAAAAGTTAATCTAATTTTCCACATCCTCAGAGACCGCAACACATGTCTAAATGTAGATGATAATGTGAAACCAGAATCAACCAGAACTGCATTCTAACCAAGTTTGTCTGAGAACTGACTGGGGGTTTTTGTGGTTGTTTTTTGGATTTTTTTGTTGTTTTTCTGGTATTTGTTTTGTTGTTGTTGTTGCTATTAAAAAGAAGAAAAAAAACCCCAAGTTTTTCAAGAGGAAGTCTAAACAAACCTGTGCGCTTTAAAAATGTGTATTTCAAATAGCTGGTTTTTTCTTTCTGTTTTCACCATGAAATCTGGTGAAATGGGTGATACAGCCTTGGGTTGTCTTTGTACTTTTTAACTTTTAATTTTGTTTCTTTGTTATAAACCTTTTTTCCTGTTTCCATTTTGTATTTTTTAAGTATTCCATGAATTTTAGATCATTTCTATTTGTGGCAGAGGGAAAAGTGAAATGTTCTTTGGACAGTTGCACTGGTGCAACTTTAAATATTCAGGGAGAAAAAACAGTCCACTCACTGAATGTTAGTGATTTTTATTTCATCCTGTGACAAGAAAAAAATAAAAAATAACTTGAAACCCGTATATATATGTTTAAAAATACTCCCAAATACATATTTTAATAACAAACTATGCAGAAACTCCATTAAAGTAATTGAAAAATTAGTCTTTACTATTTTATGGCCTTTCATGGTTTCCATGCATTATATCTGACTGGTTGTTTTCAATTCTGGGCATATGCAAAGCTATTAACTTTTCATAGGTAGCATGATGCCAGAGGTGATTTAGGTCAGATTTGTGAAAGCTGGGCTATAGGAGCCATAAGAAGTCACATGGTGATGATGAGTTGAGGAGCTTAAGTATTCTCTGAGAAGTTGAGCGGGATGTTAAACACAGTGATTGTGTTCTACTCAAGAAAATGGAAAAAGACACATGACAAGAGAAGGATTTGGAGGGAAGTGTCCTTTAGGACACACAGGAAAAGTGTCTGGGGAACCGAAAATCTTCATCGATTTGCCTTATTTTCTTTTATGTTTATATATTGAGACGAAAGAGAAAGCCCTGGGTAGGATAAGGCAGCTTGTGGCTCTGGATGGTAGCCTCAGAAAGAAGTACAAACAGGTAGGAACAAGAAATGTGTGATTGATATATGATTTTTGCAAAGGTTACAGCTTGCAAAGGGATGAACAAATCTACCTTTATTAGTTAATACAAACATACAGCATGTTGTGAAAACTGTGTGCAAGGCAGCTGGAGGAAGGGTGAGATTTGAGCTATCCTTTTTTCTGTTCCATATCTGAGGACAGTCTTGGAAGGGAGCACCTTGCAGCCAAGGTGGGGGGAAAATGCTCTTGATCACACACAAGGGGGAGATGGGAGAGCTTTGGGGAAAAAAGCTACAGACCTTATACCCAGGGTCTCTATTTTAATAAAGAGTCTCGTATAGTTCATGACAGATAGAATTAGGAACCATGCAAGTATCTTGTAGTCATATTTGTGTTTATATTTTTCACTACCTTTTTTTTTCCCTCCGATGCCCCAGGGAGCCATCTCGAAGACCTCATAAACGCGAGATTTCATTTTCTAATGCTATTTCATTTCCTGGATGGAGGACCTGCCATGAGAAGACCAGACCTCAAATTATAATAGCCCTATAAATAACTCCCTAAGGCAAAAGGAAAAAAAGAAAGCCTTTGAAAGACAACCACAAATGCAAAAATGGAGGTGTTTGGATTCTTGCAGAAGCAGACTAAGCAGCTCTTAGTTAACGTTACATTAATTTAGTGCAAAGCTTTTTTGGGTTTCTCTGTTTATCTGTGTGCTGTTTACTTACAAACCTATATCTCCAAAGTCCTCCAAGGTCTTTCACTGGAGTTTAATTTTCTACAGTGTTTTGGTGCCTTGTGGCCTATCTTTAGACCCTGCTAGAAAATGGAGTTTCCAGGTAACATCAAAAACAATCCAACAAACTGACTAAAACAAATACAATCACAAATTGAGTAAGTTTAGCCTGAAAATGCAACTTTTTCTTCTTTCTGGGGGAAGTAGTAGTATTTCATCAGATCCAGACTGTCTGCCTGCTTTCCACTGGAAATCTGTGCAGAATTGGCACATTGACTAGAATAAAAACATTCCCGAGGAATCGGCATGTTCTGTCAAAACACTTGAACAGCTCCCGTTTCCCGGAGCACAGCACTGCTGCAGAGCCGGCAAAGGGAGCTCTGCAACATGCAGTGCCGGCTTCCTCTTCAACCTCCCATCTCAAATCCACCTTGTTGCACAATTACAGGCAAATGCTTCAGGTTAAATTATATTTATCTGTGATGGGAGTAGACAAGGAGGTTTACGTGAACCTTTTGCACCATGATGTGACCTATGTAGGGGCTGTCCTTTCTCTATCCCTGCTAAGGCTGTGTTGTATATGTGAGGAAAAGTAAGAAAGGTGAGGTTGTAGGACCCCAGTATCTTCTTGTAGCAGTTTGGGTCAGTGTACTGGCCAAGGACAGCCAGGCTGACAAAGCTGAGCTCCAGGAGAAGTTCTGCTGAGCAGGGGAAGGATTCCCTCTTCACAGATTCATGCGTTACTTGCTGCTGAATGTGTCTCTCCCACGTGTAAGCTCAACCTGCAGCACCAAAGTTCAATCTCTGTGTTGTGGAATAATGATAATTATTTTTTTTATTACTTGATTAATTAAAAAAATAAAAGAAAATTGTAATCCTTGGCTAGAATATACACAGCAGTCACAGAATCTAACTAAGCAAAGTGTGATTAACTTCAGCCTTTGCAGCAGGATACTGATTACTTCATTTTTGCTAAGTAGTACCTTAGTCCTCTAGCACTGAAATGGGGTCTTGCTGGTAGCCTCTACTCAGTATGAATGAGAATGGTAAAATCAGGCCTGCAGGCAATTTACCAGAGGTGCTGTCTGTCTGTTATTGAGATCAATTGCCTAGGAATGTAATTGTATCATTCTTGTTACCAAAATTGATATCCCCTGACTGGCCGCAGCTAAATGAGGTTTTCTTTTTGCAGTATTTCTGAGCTGTTGCATGATAAGGCATTGAGGCAGACAGCATGCAGTCAGTGGTTTGAAACAAATGAAGTTTTTCTTCATATTTGAAACAGTGATGTGTATTAAGCAAGGCTTTACTGTGCTGATGAACTAGCAGATGGTGTCCTTTAAGGCTGCACATATGACAGTAGCCTGTTTGAATGAGCGTTGTACCAACTTTTCTAAGCCCTGTCCACCAGGAAAATCCTTTATAAAATAGCATAAAAGTAAACAAGGTGGGAAGGCAAGCAACCCTACATATGTGCTTCTCATACACTATGCCACGTGCCTACATAGCCGTTCAGAGCCATTTTGATACAAGTGGCACCACTGAGAAATCTGATAGAAGAGAATGATCCGTGCCATGTGGAGGAAGGAGGGCAGAGGTGGCTCATAAACCAGCCCTAGTTCTGCTTGGATTAGTGACAGTGCAGCAATCTTACAGGGAGTGGGTTGTGCATGTGCATTCCTAACTCTATTACTTATCCCCTGGGCCAGAAGAGCCAGATGTGTTGCATAGGCAACATATTTAATTTGTGAATGATCATTCCTGATGGTTCCCCTCCAGACAGTCCAAAAGTTGCATTACTGGGCCCTAGTCCACTTAAGGAAAAAAGACAAGACCACCCAATCTGATGCCTTTAGGGAAGGGAGAAGGTGAAATTACTGTGATTGCGACGGTTAATAATTTCACATTTTATGCAAGCAGTTGTATACTCCGTAGCCAAAACACTTAGATACTGGTGCCTATCCCAAGGCAGCTAAACCCACAGTTGCACCTTAAAATGTAACCATATGATTCCCACTGGAGCTAAGCAGGCATTCTTACTTTCAGACTCATATGTATTTATATATATATATGTAACTCCTTTTATTTAGTTATGCAAAGTCTTGCATGCTGCACTTGTAAATTTTGACCTAAGCATAAACCATGTGGGCAAAATATGGTTACCTCTGGGACTGAGGCAAAGGCAATTTACACAGTATGGTCATATAAGAGGGGAAAACTTATTAAAATCATTCTATGGACAATTATGGCAAATAAGGCTTCGAGACCTTGCATAATGATGAGCCCATCTCTTCCTAGGAGATGTAACAGGCTGAAACAAGTGTCAGAATTGAAGCCTCTTAATATATTACTGTGATTCTATTCTATTCTATTCTATTCTATTCTATTCTATTCTATTCTATTCT
>WEIS01066419.1:0-14320 GCA_013389965.1 Todus mexicanus | reverse complement strand
TCTATTCTATTCTATTCTATTCTATTCTATTCTATTCTATTCTATTCTATTCTGTTCCGTTCTGTTCTACTGTCTTGCAAAGATCTGAGGCCCAGGTTTGTGCAGACATACTACTGTCCTGACACTGGAGCAGTCACTTGATTTGCTAAAAGTTTAACATCTCCAGAGGCAGATGTGGAAGAATTTAAGTGTTCTTGCAGTTTTGTGGGCGAGGAAACTGAGGTCTGTGACTATAACAGTTTGGCTTCACCACCCAATGGCTAAGTGCCTGCTGTGTTCACTGGGCACAGGAGCAGATAGTGAGTGACTGCTCCAAGCTTGCAGACAAAGCGTTGGTGGCATGGCTGCGAACTGCATTCTCATCCAGTGGACTCTGGTGCAGCGCTGCAGTTGCTGCCACCTTCTCAGAGCCTCTTGTTGCTGCAGGGAAAGTTTGTGTTACGTAGAGGAGGATAATGCCTCAAAACATCCCCACTGGAATAAATAAGCATCTGAATTTGAGAGTTCTAACCCAACTTGCTCTTGTACTACTTCTGCAGTCAGTCTGGTAATCTTTGTTTGGCTTAGGAAAAATAGGACTAAGTGTAAAATTCATGCTTAAAAAATTGCCTGTCTTCAGAGAAATTTGTTATCCTTTTTCTCATTTTCAACAAGGAAAACTTGCTTTTGCAGCAGAGATTTTGACATTAAGTGTCTTGATAGAATAATAGGCGTGAGATGGATTGCAATCTATTGCCTCAAGACTTTGCCAATCATAAACTAAAATCAGTTAATGTACTGAGTTAAATCTTTCTATACTGTGCAGTGTGCTAGTAGTATTTAAAAAATCAATCCAGAAAATATATTGATTATATTATCTCCATAGAAACAAACAATAATGGGATAATGTTAGCTTAATAATTGTGTTTTGTGAAAACCTTTCAGAATAATTACTGCACTGTGGTCTTTTCATAATGTGCAATGCAATAACGCTTCTTCCTTGACTGCAGTCACCATCAGCACTGCGTCAAGAGATGCTGTTTTTGTGTGCATGCATATGTATTCATGGGTAATTTTGCTCTGGGTGAAACAATTTAGCAGACTATTTTGGGATCCATTTTTAAATGGTCAAGACCACAAATTGGCAATTGTTTTCTATGTGGTTTGTTTTCTCCCACCTACTCTGACAACTGGCTACTGTAAAAAGAGGCTATTAACATTCCTTCTCCTGCATCTTTTTTTTACAAGGCACAAAGATCTTGGCATGTAGCAAAACTAAATGTCCAGTTACTGTCTGTTAAGGTTTTGTGGGAGAGATGAACTCTGCTCTAAAGATAGTGCTTCAAATGTGTTCCTTTAATTGGCTTTTCATTTATCATCCTCTAGAAATGTACTGTTCCACAGGAGTTGAGGTATTTGCCTATATTTTGGAGGACCTGATTCTCTTGTGCATCCTGCATTGTCATATAAATAACCTGAGGTTGTTATGAATAAATATATATATATATTCTTACATATAAGTAGGGTGTGTGTATATAACACTTCTTACTTGAAATTTTAGCAGGAGAGTCAGAGGAATAGATATATACACTCTTCATCTGGGTCTTGCTTTTATTTTTACTTCTACATCAACCCTGCAATTTTGATCTTGAATTAAAAAGAGGTGTTGACCCAAATCTGTGATGGAGAGGCCAAGCCTTTAGAGTGGTGAAAACCCCTCAGGGATCTGGCAGTGGGTAAGGAGTCCATTCACCTTCTGTTCATGTCACTCTTTCATGATGTACCTGTTGTGCAAAGCCTGGTTTTAGAGATCAGACAGCAGAGAGCAGGCTGCTTCTCCATAGCTTTTGTAGGGTGTCCTGTACTTATCCATTTTGGTATGGTGGGATGCCCCCTTCACTTCCCAGGGCATGAGTAAGTGCCACGTTCTCCAATGATCACTCTTCCAGCCCTTTTCCTGTGGGACAAACAGTGATGGCAGACAGGTTAGACTTTTAGCACCACTTCTTAACAGTGCATCATACTAATTCGATTCTTACTTCTGGGCAGAATTTGTCCTTCAAATAGCCCATAATTTGATTTCTTAACATTTACTAGACAGAGGTCTCTTTTTTCATTGGGGACCCCCAGGAGAAAGCGCCTGCTTTGGAACTGCTGTTTTCTATATATAACCATGCTGGAGCCAGGGATGTGCAGACCCTCAGCTCTGTAGGTGGCGGCACCTTGGTACTATACACGTAAGCACAGTGAAAGCATCATCAGTTTTCCACTTGAGATGATGTCTTCATAACAAGCTTGATTGTGCTGCTGTCCCCTGCTGTTATTTTTCTCTACAGTCCCTCCAGGTCATTGCTTTATGGAGAGGGTGCAATGGAAGAGTTTTTTTCTGTCCCAGGCAGTACTTACTTTTTCTGGGTACAGATGTATGCAGTTACGGAAGGGCAGCTAAATGCATCAGTTCCTTTGGAAAATGTCTGGTATTTGCAGGTGTGTAGCATCATTCATTAAAAAAAAAAAAAAGTGCCCAGATGGATCAACACGGTGCTCTTTCTGATGCTACTGCAGAATCCAGCCCTGAGTGATGATCTGGAAACAGAAATGAATGGCTGACACAAGCCAATTTAATCCCCACCTCCAAAACCAAGCTCTTCTGTCTATGAAATTATCGCAGTTGAAGCTGTGATTGTGCTTCTGCTTGGCATCCCCTGTGCTTGCCCTAGTTGCCCTAGGTGCTAGCCAGTGGCCTCGCTGTTCCCTAGAGCTGTCACAAATTCTCATTCTGCTGCAGCCTCCTGTTTAGCTTCCTTGTGCTATCTCAGCTCCAACTGCTCTCCACCATCCTCTCGCCAGCCCATGCACTATTTGGCACTGCGTGTTTCTGCCTGTCTCTTCCTAATGCCTTGTTCCAGGAAAGCCTGATATGGCTTTCTAGTGTGTCTGTTTTCCATGCTTGCATCCTTCCAGCTACCATGTGGGTGGATTGGGTGTTAAACAGCATTTAACTTCAGGACAGAACACGAAGAATAACTTACTTTATGAAAACAAGGAGATTTTGTTGGAATAATTATTTTAAGATAGGTGAAGAGTCAGGTGCCTGGTGCGATGTGGCTGTTTGAGCTGCAGCTTGTCCTATTCCCAAAGGGATAAACCTATTCTGTTCTACACAGGATTTTATAATACATTTTGGTCCATAGTGGCTTAGGTTAGATCTGTCCTACTGACTGTCAGTCTGGGAGGAGGATGAAGCATGTTACTTGTTTTTTCACATGGCTAGGGTGAAGATGCTTGTAGTTCTGCAGCTACATGCCCACTTGTGCCTTGCTGAATGTATGGACTCACCTCAAGGCTTGTGTGTCACTTCTCTGCTCTTAACCTTGTGGCTTTTACAGAGGTGCCATGTGATAGATGGTAGTAAAAAGGAACCTGTCATGCCTATGCATGACCTGTCCATGCTATAGATAGCAGTGTGCTCTGTTCTGCATCAGAGGCCAGTACAATCTATAGGGACATTTTTCTCCTTTCATGCTTGAGAGCCTGCATCCATAGAAGCTGAGCTTGTCCTGCTATGTTAAAATATAGAAATAGTCCTAGTATCTTTCAGTAATGCATTAAGTGGTATGACTAATGTCTGTCACATGTAATGCTCTCTCCAGGTCTCTTCCCTTGATGGAGTACTCTGCGTGCAGCATAGTGCTTTCACTGGGGCACTGTTTTGTGTCATAGCGTCATCACAATAGCAGATCGAAATTTGGGAGCTGAACACAGATGGAGTTTGTGATAATCTTCAGTTCTTTCAGATGTCTGTGTCATAGTTTTTAACTTGGTGGTCACAGATAATTAAGTGACATTGATTTCATAATCAGTTCATAAACAATGGTATAGACTCCAAGCACTATAGAAGTCCTCTGAGGAGGACAAGATGTTATCGCCCACTAAATGAGTAATGTTGCTTTCTAAAGCTGAGGTTTTCTTGAAACCCACCTGTCTAAATAATATCCACTTAGGCACTAGTGAGTTAAAGCAATGTGAGGCAGTCCAGAGTTTGCATCAGAAAAGACAGCTTAAACACCTTCGTCCTAATTCTGTATGTGAAGATGCAGAATTTGCACGTGGACATGTAATTTTTCCAGTACTGTTTCCAAAGTCTGTTTGTGCTCCATGGCACTTATAGGAGACTATTGCACAATGGAATTGGTTAGTATCTTTTATCCTTAAAAATGACGTTTTCATAATATGAAGGAGTCTGCTGTTGATGAGTCTGAGAAGGAGTGGGACACTTCAGAAGTAGAGAAACTCCTGGGAAACAAAAAAACCCATCACCGTCTTCCTTTCTTGGGAAAGAAGTCAACTTTCATTTCTCCAAATGGCAACTTGTTGCCCCCTAGAACAGTGCTGTATTGTCAGAATACTCCCAAAATATTTGTTTTCCTTAGATTTAGCTGTCATGCCTGTCTGTCCCACAAGAAGCTGTTTCCATTTCTTTAAATTATGCAATTACTGCTTTGCTTCCCTTAAGGGAGGCCAACAAAGGAAACTAATAAAATTCATTCACCATTAGTAAGATGTGCTGAATGCTTACGCTAATCCATCTGAGAGACATTGAGCACGCAGCGAAAATACACATTGCAATGGCCTCCTATTGCACAATGAATTCCCTCCTATAGAGCGCAGTGTAATTCTCATGTTTTCCTGTTGTAATTTGAGGATGTAGTAATATTAAGGAAGGCAACAAAGATGGTTAGCAATCCAGTGGTATTACATACAAGAAGAGATTGTTTAGGAGACAATTATGCTCAGTTTGGAAAGAAGACAGCTTAGAAGAGATTTAGTGGAAGCTACATACTCTAGTAAAATAAATTAAAAATTCATCATTCCTTTCTCTTCCCCCCTCCCCCCCCCTAGTTTCTTGACTCATAAATATATGTTTATCAGCAGATCAGAAATTGCAGTGAGTCTGTAAGACCTCATATGGAGCCTTTCATGAACAAACATTGCACAAATTTTATTTCTCTTTGTACATGTCTTCATAATGGCATGTTTTCTGTTTTTGATAAAGATTCCTAGAAGCCTGAATAGGTGTCTTCTGTGACATTTACTATTAAGTAAAATAAGGGCCTAGCAGGTTTAAGTGTTATCTAGACAATAGTCCTGATAAAAATGGTAAGGTTGCTCTACAACAGATATAAACAAGGTCTAAGCTAATGGCAGGCAACTTCCAAATAGATAAAAAGAAATATTATTTTAGCCAGTGCAATCAATCTGGAGAATTCATCATTGCGAGAATCAGGGAGTTGAATACAGCAGCTGGAATAATTTGAGAGTCTGGATAATTTTATGACTAATTACATTTGTAGCTATGCATATTATGATAAGAGTAATTGAATCTTTAGCTAACAGTTGGGTGAGGAAGAAACCTCCCTCTATTTCAACCATTTAAGAGTTAACCATGTATGTAGGGTTGTTTTCCTCTTGCCTTTCTCCAAAGCCTTAGGCATGTTAATATGTCTGAAAGCTCAGAAATAGATCAAATTTGTTGATATTCCTATCTCATATTCTGTCTGTGTTTCTGTGGCAGAGGAGGAAGGGTTTTGTAAGATACCAAGAAGGAGAACTGAGAAACCTGCAAGTTGTGTCTTGACTTCTTGTGTGGCATTCCGCAAATTGCTTAATCTTGTGTACTTCCAGTTCCCCACCTGTGACAGATGGACATTTACGATCCCAGAGATGTTGTGGAAATGAAGTGTTTGAAGTGAAATGAGATTGAAAAGAGAAAGACAAAAGAAAGACAAAATCTTATTGCAGTATGCCAAATTAATATATGGGGCCATATCTATATGGGAATGCTTTGGAAAGTCAAGGTGAACCAACTAGAAGTGTGAATGCAGTGTGCACATATGAAAGTGCAGTAGATCTTTTCCTAAGAAGAGTCATTGTTATTCTGGAAGTGGCTGTGTATCACCTTGAAAGGCTGGTATAGATAGGTTAGGTTATTCATCCTACACTCCGTTTTTTTCCCAAGTAGCCACATCTTCTGTGCCTCAAAATCCCTCAAATAGTGGAGATTCTTGCCCCCACTATTCTGATTGGGTGACTGTTCTAAAATCTTACTGCTTTGATAGTCAATAACTTTCATCTAATTTCTAGCAACATTTATCCATGGCCAGTTTATACTTATTTGATCTTTTAGTAATGTAGGCCTTTATATTAAATAGATATTTTCGCTCCCTGATGATTACTCCTACTACATATATAGACAGCAAGCATGTCTCCTCCCTTTGGTCTGCTAAAATGAACCATTGGTTTGCTAAAATGAACTCTCCTAATTATGACTTGTAAGACAGGCCTTCTATTCCCTGAGGATCGTTGTAACCCTTTTCTCCACTCATTCCATTTTTAATTCATTCCTTTTGAACGTGGCTTATCAGATTTGCATGCAACATTCCAGAAAAAGTGTATCCCAGATATTCTACCTTTGCAGTTGTCATCATACTTGTTGTTCATCATTATCCTGTGGCTGATGTGTCCATTCAGGCTTTTCCGTTCTCTGTTATTTTCAAACAATCTCCTACTGCAGAAATGCTTGGAGTTAACATAGTCCCCCTAAGGGCATGAAGCTTTGCTTTCAACCAAAGACCCTCCTCTGCTGCAGTTGTTCAGGTTCTTTAGGTCATCCAATTCTTCTGATTCGACAGCCTCAATCTCTCTGCTTTCTGAGGAAAGAGTCTATCTTTTTACCCAGAACCATGAGCGTACTTCACTGAAGTCTGCTTTTTTTGTGAAAGTCAGTCTCAAAACATTGAACAAGGTTTATCCCAAGGCTGATCCTTGAGGAATCTATGGCTTTCCTCTTTTTACGCCTGTACCTTTTCTTTTAACTCAGTCCATACTCATTTCCCTGCAGCTTGCATGTTTTCTATCTCTTGATTTTTATCCTGATCTCCACCCTTTCAGGTGTGATGACTGTTCACCTGCCACCAGACCAAATGCATCACTGAAGTCTGTGTACACCTTTCGCTCTTCCGTTACCTAGAAATTGTGTTACATTCCCAAAGAAAGATAACATGCAGTATATCCCATTTCCCATTCTTCTGGCCCTCTTTCCTTTAGATATTTGCTGCGGAGCAGGCTGCCAGGTTGTTACTGGTGGGCCAGAACTGGTGCCTGAGAGGCTTTGAACTCACTGCAGCTGCTCTGTCCAGCCATGCCACTTCTGCAGCGCTGGTGCTCATGACTCAAATGTTAAAAACATATGGTGGGGTTTGTGAGAAAATCTGAGGACTGTGTGTGTTCCATGCACTGAGAAATCTTGTGTGCTATTGAGGTCAGGCTCACAACAGTGTATTTACTTGCTTGGCTTCTCTTCCCTCCTGCCGACTCTTCAGTTACCAGCCTATTAGAATCAGGCATTAACCTGGTTAATGGGGAGAGACAGCAAATACCAGAAAGGATGATGCGCTTTTCTTAATTCCCTGTTGAGAGCCTGACTGTTTTAAACTGTAAATGTCTCAAGAAAAGACTGAAAAGAGTCCAAATCTTGTCTTGGTTATGTAATGCAGGCACACCCAGGTCAGAAAGAGAATGACATGAAGCTGTGTTCCCTTCAGGACTTCACTGGCAAGTGATCTTTGGGAGTGAAAGGGTAGTGCCCTGCCAAATCTGCCCAGGTGGCTTCAAACTGGCTGTGTGCAGGCTTTCGGATGGTAAATTGGCATGATTGAATCATACTGTGCCAGTCTGATCCCAAGAGCCTCTGCCCTCTCTTTCCAGGGCAGGTGATGGGCAACAGAAGAAGAGGGGGATGAATGGCCTAGGGTGAGAGTAGAGAGACAGAGAGAACTCATGCAAGAAGGGAAACAACCATCTTTCAGGGGAGGACTTGAGCAGTTTCTCTGAACAGTGACATGACAGCTCCTTGTTTCAGACAGCAAAGGCTAGTACAGCACACATAAATAAACCTCACTAATTTCTAATTAAAGACCTGAAAAGGTAGAAGGAAAAAAAAATTACATTTTTTTTGGTATTTAGTTCAGGTAATTTTTTTTAAATTGTGTAATGAGAACACATTGTCCAAATTTTCGTATGCAGATTCAATTAGTGTTTGGTTAATTAGCCTTTACAGATGAGGATTAACTTAATTACATAACACTAACCTCTCTTAATAACTATTAAGGGTAGGAAGACTGCTTTTAATAAATTTGTGAGGACTATATGTGTTTTTTAAAATCTGAAATGGCATACACATAAATTAAACCAAATTATACACAGAGGACAGACATTAAGGGTAACGATCAAAGAAAACACACTATGTACATGGCTCAGAATCAGGCTAGTTAGAAGTTCATGCTGTTTTCCTTCTCTTGCCTGCTGGCATCCTAGTGTTTTCACTAGGATTATTAGTGAAGATGATGTACAGTCTGGGGTCATCCCTTCAAAGTGGGCTGCGGTTTGATACAAAGTTGCTTGAATTAAATATTAGCTTGTATTTAAAAAAAAAAAAAGACCAAAAAACCACTCCAACACACAAAAATCAATTTGCGTATTAGATCATTAGCATTTTTTTTTCCAGGTGGTCTAAGGACAAAAAAAAAAAAAGACATGAAACCCATTGAATACTAAAAATCTGATGCATAGATGTCATTCACTGTCGTTATGTACCATAAATAACTGTATAGATTTTTGTCTGTTGATACAAGGTGTGCACTCATACAACGTGGCTGTGGTTATTAATATCACAGTGAAACAGAATATCATGTCTGACTATAGGATGGTGAGAGTGGAGCATATATGAGACTAGTGATGGGATGTGGCATCTTTGGCTTCTGAGTCACAGGTCTGAATTCAGGCTGTGTTGATAAGTGACTGACATCAGGTAATATGTGACGCTTTTCAGAGAAGGGCAACAGAAGAAGCCTTTTTCCCTTGGCTGTCCTTGTACGGGTAATGTTTCCCACTTGCAGTGGATTTTGATGAGCACACAACATCCATCTCCATACAGCTCGGTAGCTTTTGTGGCATTCAGTACACTACAAAATCCAAAGGCTACCCTCATTGCATTCTGGAAGTCACTTTTTTTTAGTCCAAATTTTGGGTTACTGTCAAGAGCACGTGTCTGCTGAATCCCAGCATTGTGCCCCTTGTCAAACCATTTTATCTAGTGACCCTTAAGGACTATAGCTAAATTCATAAACCACATGATATGTTTTCCAGCTGCAGCAAGCTGAAATGTTGCAAAGCATCTTTCATGCAGTCTGGGTCGCTTTAAGGTTGAGCTTAAAGTGACTTAAGTCATCATTTGCAGCCATGAGATCAGTAGGTATTGAGCAACAAATAAGAATAGGTTGGATATGCCTCATGTTAGATACCCCAAAAATTGAAATGCATGGTACTACTGCCTCTTTCTGAAAAGTCTGGCTTAGTGCCTACACCCATTTTCAGCAAGGAGCGAAGATGACATTGCTGCAGATTTTTTCCTTGCTGTGAGGAACTAGCAAGGTGAATATGCAAGGAGGAGGAAACTGCTGAAGGATCCCTCTTGGCGTGGCAAAATCTGTTGAGAAAAGGAAAGGGGATACTTCAGCCAACAAAGTCCTTGCAGAAGCTCTGTCATGTATGTGTTGCTCAAGCCGAAGCTTCAGTGTTCTCTACCTCAGGATAGATGGTTGGCCACGACCAAACTTTCCTCTGGCTGAAGCAGACCCAAATCTTGTTCCCTTCCATAGGGTTTATTTCACCTGTATCCCTGAGAGCAGGATTTGGCCTTGCAAGTGATTCTGCCCACAGATGCAGCTGATTATACACACTCAGAGGAAGGGGAGAATGCAAATTCCCTGTAGGAAGGCAACTGCCAGCCATGTAAACAAAGCAGCCTTCTTGGTGTGCAGCAGTCAGCCCACTTGAGCTGCTGTTTCCATGGTATACCAGATGCTGTAAAATATGCTTTCTTCAGGGAAAGAAGCTTTTCATACTCCTGCACTATCTTGTTTGATAATGGGCTGCCATCAGGCTGGTACCTCGCTGTAAGGGCCACACACAGCAAGTCCCCCACTGCACCAACCCTTTTCTGCGTTGTTGTTGATGACTATTTATATTCTGTAGCTTCCAAACAAAGGAAAACCTAAGTGATTTTTCTGATTTGGAACAACATTAGTGATTATGCTTTTACACTTAATTGTACGACTGACTGTTTAATGTGCTATGGTGTCTCCTGATGCACATGGTGTCACCTCGTAATATATTCTCTCTGCCTTGCCCATGCTCTGGCCACCACAGCCATACAGGTCTCTCCATACCCAGGCAGCCCATTGAGACCTGCTCTGGGGTACTCACCATGCCTGTAAAGGGGGCCAGTATAGCAGTGGGTCCCAGGAGTGGATGGCAGAGGCAGGCGGTGATATGTTTGTATGTGATGAGGCAGGACATAAGAAAGTATCCCAAACTGTAGAGAACAAGTGCTGGTATTACTCTGGAGGATGCTTTCTCACAGTCTTTCCCAGATACTTTTCAACTCCTCCTCTACCCCCATCCTACAGGCATGTACTTCTCACTTGGGGGACGAAAAACTAAGCATGGTTAATTTGAAGCCAGTGCAATAATTTAGTAGACCTGGAGGTGGAAAACCAGTTATTAGTTAACAGGCCTGATCTGAAATGTGTTCTGCCTGACCCCTCTACTGTAGTGAGCCAGGAGCAGCGCTTCCAAGAATCTGGCTTTCTGGAAGGCTTTTTCAGTGAATCATTTAAAGCCTAGGCTTCTTGTAAATGTTAATATCCTGCTGGCTCACTGGAATGCTGCTGGTGGATACAGCAAGTGCAATACCTGTGTGTGTGCTCACAAACCAAAGCAAAACTTAGCAGGCAAGGTTCAAGCCGTGGTTTTGGATGGCCCCGCTGAAGGTCCCAGGCCAGAAGAGAAGTGGGCTGGAGGGCAGACCCGATTTGGCGTTGGCTCGCAAGACCGGAAGTCCCTCTGCTCTGTGCAGCAGATATGGTTGTGATAGAGCAGTGCTTTGCACCCCGTGTTCACGTCTGCCCAGTAACCTTCATCAGTGCCCTGTGTCATGCTGGTGCCTCAGCGTGGCTGTAAATGTCAGCTCTGTTTACGCAGGTTGGAGTCACTCTTGCAGACCAAGCGGTCAGAGCGCACCCGTGAGCTGAGCCTGTTTCACGCAGTCTTAGGTGGCTACCTGGAGAATAGCACTGGGGGGAATTTGGCCCCAGGATTTCCCATTACATCAGCAGGGGAAGGCAGGAGGCAACCTCTGTAATGCTGAAATCATAGAAATTGCAAGCTGAAATCCTGCTGCTGCTGAAGAAGTGCTATAGTAAAAAGCAGGTCAGGGTGAATGTATAAGTACCTTTTCCCTTCCCTTGGTGCCTGCACATGAAAGCCTTTCAGAGCGAGCTGTATGTATTTGTGGTATCACAAACCCTTTGTCCACCTTAGTTTCTGTGTGCTAACGAATGAGGCTTTTCTGCTTACCTTAGTAGTAAAGTATTTTTCAGTCGATGATTTTTTTTTTTTTTCAGGCAATTACCTAAACCACCTCTTCCATAATTTTATCTTTAGTGTGTTTTCTTACACATCATCTAGTGCTTTAGTTTTTTGTAGTTTAAGGAAAACCTGTAGTTCTTGCCTTAACCTGGAAACTGATTGTCCTGTAGAATAAACATATTGCAGGTTGAGGATTAAAAAAAATAATAAAGCACAACTGTATTAAGAATAAAAAATAATTAAGAGGCTCTATAAGAGGAGGACTGTAGGTGGTGGCAAGTGCTTTGCTAATTTGGGTGATAATTTAGCACCCAAGGGTGATAGGTAGGATAACTACTTTTGATTAGCAGATTTCCTTGTACTTAGTGTGGTATAATGCTCCCGAAGCGTAAACACATTACATGGTCCGGTTTATTTTTGTCTGTGGTTAATGTATTTACAATAGTTCATATTGTTCTAGGTAATATTCTGTGGTATGTCATAAAAAATAAGAAATATTCAATCTGAGACATAAGTATTCTGCTTTGTTAGTGAATTTTTCTCTGAAGAATGAAGACAGATCACAATAGTCTTTCTTGATTTAATATAAATGCAGATTAATGCAGTCAAATGTGTTATTTTTTCATAGACAAGTTAGAAACACAATACAGTACAATTCTCAAATATCACAGTTATGTTAAAACATTTTTTATATTCATGTTTGGGGGTACATTTTGCACACCTTTCAGATGAATTTATTTGAATTCATTTAGGACACTAATGATTTAGTATAGTGGCAAGTTTATTTAGATAAATGGACACCAATTTTCATCAGTTATGAAAATGAAACACAGTAAAAATTCTAAAAGTTTGTTAAAATAAATTGACTTGCTATTCTGCAGAGTGTCCCAGGTGACTGCCTCATGCTAAACTCCATCTTTGCAGGTTTGGGATTTATTTTTTTTTTAAAGACAACCTTTCTACATTCTCTGTGTTTCTCTTCTGTGTAGTAAGTCATCTGCTTATTCTGTAATTAATTTCTATGTCTGTTTTTCCATCCACACATATACCAGAAAAAAAAGTAAAAAGTGAGTCAGGACCCGAATTGTGAAATCATTTTTTTTTTTAAAAAAATTAAAAATGAAATGGTAATGTATTTTGGAGTGTAAAACCCTGATGAAAACATGTTTCATGGCTGTCCAGGTCATTTTTAGGGTTGTGATTTCTTTCAGTCATCATTTTTAGGCTCTACTGTTACAGATGGTCGATGAGATAAAGGTGAGGTTATGAGTTGGTACCATGATTATCCTAGCTGAGGTTCACAGCTTTGGTATGAGTGTTAGCAATGCTGTAAAATAGAGTTTCTGTTATGTACTGTTCTAAAATACTTTATTATTCTTTTATCCAGGGTTTTTGGGAAAACCACTCAAAACTTATAATGGAATATGGACCTGTTTGTGGGTAAGCTTAGCAGTGCCATCAGCTTGCTTCCTTTCTGTCTCTTACTGTTTGGGTTTATTGGGTGGGAGAGGAGAAAATACCAAGATAAGGTGTTCATCAAAATGCAGAGTGTGGTGTTTCAGCCTAGGGGACAGAGGTGGAGGTTGGTTGATTACATGTAGTAAGTAACCTTGGCTTATTTTAGTTCAGCATTTGGTGCTGGAGACTTCATTCTTCTCTTTCTAATTTTAATTATGCACATCAACTTTAGCCTTTTTTAGAACTGTATGAAGCTACCTGCCTTCAATATTCTCCTTTCATCTGCCTATTTTTTATACTTAGAGTGAACAGTGAAAATAATAATTTAGCATCTTAAAACCCCCTCAGTTTATGCAATACTATGAATTTGGTTCAGCTGTTGCTATCTGGATTTATGCAAAATTCCTAAACTTAAAATACAATGAAGTACAGATTAGAAATGAGGCATTCCTCTCTGTATAGCTCAGCTCTGCTATCTTAGCACTTTATTAGGAGTAAAGCGGGTTTAAGCAGTATATCCCTTCATACAAGCCCTTCCACATTTCTGTGAATTTCATTTCTGTTCCAAGAACTACTTTCCAGTTGTCATAATTTTAAGTGGAAACACAGTTATTTCATGGTAGCTTCTATTGTTGTGGTCAGTGACTGTTTCTAGCGTAACTATTATTTCAATAAATAAGTATCAAGCAATATCCACAAAGTACAGACAACGTCATTTTTTCCCCCTGTGATCAATGGGGGATTTAAAACACTTGTAAGGGAGCACTTATGCATGTGTTTGTGCATATTTCATCATAAATGGTATAAATATGCTTTGTATGCCCTTCCAGCAGAAAAACCTCTATCACAAAGAAGTCAGCCTCAGCCATAGGAAGCATTTGATGCTCCAGTCACAGCCGCCTTGTGGCATTTATACTCAGCCCTAAGGACAAAAGTGCTGCAAGAAGTGATGGAAATAATGAATTCCAAGGGTTAGGTACTTGTCTAAGAGGAAATAATGCAGTGTCTTAGCTGGACAGGAATGGAGAAAGATATTCATTAACACTGTGGCAATTTGTATGTTGTGTAACAAATGGAAAATGACTGCAGCTTATTATCTCTGTGACCTTTGGTGTGATGCCCTTAAATGACAATAATGTAAGAACGCTGGCATCCATTCCTCAGTGTATTTCCCTCCTTATTAATATCATGCCTGTTTTTTTCTGAGCTGGATTTGAGACAAGTTGCTATTTAGTTGTCTGTCTGCTCACTTGGCCAGGCAGAGGCTATGTCATTGGAGAAAGAGATCTATAATTACAGTGTGTGAGTGGATAGATAGAAAGTTTCATTTCTCCAACCTACTCACAGCTGTTAGGGAGTGAAACCTCTGTGAGACTTGCATAGCTGGATGGTG
>WEIS01066418.1:0-12784 GCA_013389965.1 Todus mexicanus | reverse complement strand
GGGAGCGGGGCCGGGCCGGGCGGAGCAGCGCCCCGCGCCCTGCCAGACTTTGTCCCCGCCGCATCCCGGCCCCGCAGCTCCGGCCGGGGATGTCTCCCGGCTGCCGCCGCCGCCCCGCAGCACAGCCCGAGTCCGGCAGCGCTCCGCAGGTAAGCGAGGAACGCAGCGCTCCGCTGCGCGGGGCTCGGCGCGGGGCTGCCCTGACCAAGTGCGGGGCCGCCGTTCCCTTCGCTCCGCACCTTCCCTCTCTCTGCCCGCCCGTCCTCCTCGGGGGCTCTGAAGCAGCCGGAGCCCAGCTCTGTGCTCGCCATCCCTGCGCTAGCCGTGAATTAGCCCTGGGACTAAGGGTTCTCCGAGAAGGTTTCGTGGTTCAGGACTGAATGTAGTACGGAACACGGGGTTCCTTTTTTTTTTCTTTTGTCTTTTCTTCCTTTCTCCATGATCAAGGCATTTATTTCGAAGGAAAGTTAACTNGGAATGAGTGGGCCAGTGAAGGTGTGTGACTTCCCCGGGCTAAGGGCTGTGAGGTCAGTGGGTAGTGCGATGCGGTGGGACTGAGCTGTGCCAGCCCCTCGTGCTGCTAGAGCCGCGGGGAAGGGGCTGCTCTGTGCCTCAGCTGCTTCAGGTGTGTGCCCAGGACTGTCTGAAGGGCTTGGTGCTGGAGCAGAGCTGTGCTGTGGTGAGGCATCAAACCCAGCTTGGATTTGGAGAGATCCTAAAGACCCTTTTGGAGAAAGGAGGGAAAGAAGTTTTTTCCAAGCTGAGAGTTGCCTCCTCTCAACTTCTCAGTTTAATGACTGTTTGGAATCAGTAATCCATGATTATCGTTAGCTTCTGAGGACAGTTCAGTGCATCTGGAAATCAGAAGGGCAGGTTTGGAAGCGGTGCGAGTTGGTATCTCACTGCCATGTGCTGAGGTTGCCTCCCGTACACTGGGTATTTGGTGTGGTAAGAGGTTTCACAGCTGCTCTGGAAAAGCTGCTCCAGCGTGATGCTGAGCAGGCTGAAAGCCTGCAGAACGTCCAGCTTTGCTGCAAGTAAACCTGAGATTGGTGTTGCTGTTACCAAAGACGGGAGAATAAATTACAACCTTTTTATATTAAAAAAAAATCTTTCTGTGTTTGATATGGTGTTACGTCACCATCCCCTTCTCTTGAAGTTAAAACCGATTCCATTAAGCTTTTCTTCTAGGTCACATGTTTCTAATTCTTTTGCTTTCTGTTTCTCTCTGCCGAAGTTTTCTAAGTTGCTGTTACGGGTCACAAGAACTGGGCATCTGGTTTAGATGGCAGTTTCATTATTGGTTACATCTGGCTTTAATTGTCACTGGATGAGATATTTAAGCATTTTCCCCTGGGTTTTTATTTAGTTTGCCATTCATTTTAACCCTAAGCTCTTCTCCTAATTAGTGGAATTCTGCTGCCCCATATTGCGTCTGTTTCTCCTTCATACAGGGAGTTCTTTGAATTCGTATCCACAGAATTGTATTGAAATGTTTTCAGATGATTTCTGCAGCTTGCTCTGGATCTCTCTTCAGAGTATTTCTGGTGCTTATTTACACCAAGCTTGGTGTCGATTGGAAGTTTTATGAGTAAGCTCCTTAGTGATCTAAATCACAGCAAATATATTTAACGAAACTAGACTAAGCAAAAAGCCTTGTGCAGACTGAGATGCACTCCCTGGATTACAGAGAACCACTCCAAGAGCAATCTTAAAAGAAGTTAAAATTCCTTAATAGTGAGTGGATCCTACTTTGGGGGTATAGTAGAATAGAGATACTTTTGGCAGTGGTTTAAAATAGAAAGATACTTGCTCAGGATTGTTTCCCTGGGCTTTGTATGTGTCCTGTAAGATGATTTGGGGTGTCAGAGGTGATGAAAAACCAGCCACTGGGCGTTCCAGTGCATGTGGTGCTTTCTGCTCAGGACCCCGCTGCCCTAAGGTGACTCTTACACAGCCTGTAGGATTTACAGGTGCCTTTTCTGCTCCCATAGTGCTCACTGTGAGTCTGTTCGCCTCATCTCCTGCTGTGTCAAGCCTTTCTGAATTAGCTGTGTTTTCCCAATGCTGTGGAGCAAAACATTTGTAAGAGAGCTACAGGCGAAAGAAAAAGGTTAAACTGTTCTGAGAAGCACGTTGGTATTGGACACTGGTTAGCAAGGCATAACCTGCTTCCACCTCGTGCATTGATTTTCTTATGGACATGATTTCCTTCTTGAGTATTTGAATAATGATCCCAGTAGGACTTCAGCCTGATTTCTTCATGCCCTTTCAAAATATTCAGTACCTTCAAACCGTGTGGTCATATTCTATTCCTTTTTAATTTCCTTTGTTTTTCTTTTCTCCCAAATAGGCATAACCTCCCAAAGTGCCTTCGCGTCGGGCTATGATGGGATTGTTCTGGCTGTTGGTGCTCTACATCCACGTGCTGTCACCCACATTTGCTGGAGGTGTCACCCGAGTCTACTACCTGGGAATCCGTGAGGTGGACTGGAACTATGCTCCAACAGGAAAGAACGTGCTTGTGAATGAAGACATTGCACATAACCCGTATGTGTCGTTCTGTGAGAGTTTAGTCTGGTACTGGCCTGAAATAGTAATTTTATGAGTAATTTCATGAAGGTTTTCTGGGGCATCTAAGCAAGCAAGGGACATGATCTGATAGATGTCTGATCTTTATGAGCTTAATGTTTAACTTGTTTTATCATAGGAACATAGAAACTATCAGTGGGAAAAGGAATGGTCACAGTAATGGCACAGCAGAGCCCAGAGCCTCACAGGAGAGTGAAGTACAAACACCCTATAATAGAGCGGATTGTGCAATACCCTGCCCTGGGGTCTCATTTTCCTTAGTTCCAGCCCTGATCAGCTTGCCTATCCTGAGGCATGATGACTTTTCGCCTTGATGTAAATGACTTTTAACAGAGCTGGCTTGTTTTTGTTTAAATGCGGTTTCAAGACTTAGACTTAATGGAACTTCCTGCATGAAATTGTCGAGTTGTTTGAAAAAAACATTTTGTTTCTGTTGCGAAAGAAAATCTGGAAACTGCAATAATTACTTGAGTCACTACAAAAACAGGGCTCGCTTTTAGTTTTCAAAACACTGCACTTTTTTTGGTGTGTGGTTTGTTGTTGGTTTTTTTTGGAGGGGGGGAAGGGGAGGTGTTATGTTGGTTTATTTGGTTGGATTTTTTTTGTTGTCATTTTGAGGTTTTTGTACTTAACTTTCCACAGCTTTTTAAAGGCATTTGTGCTTCCCCCTCCCCTCCATATTCTATTGCAAATAGTGTGTGTTTCTTGACCTGCTCTCAGTCATGTACCCCTCCATAATAAAAACCACATATCTTCCAGAAACAGCACAGCAGGAATAGGAGGAGTTCACAGAAAAACATCAAGGTCTGTCAGTCTGGCGTGGAGAAGTGCCTGTGCTCTGGGGATGCTAGATAGCTTTAAATTAGATCATGGAAAAGGACCCCCTCCTCCAAATTCAGGATTAGTAAAGCTATTGCTGACTCCTGTAGTGATAATGAATGCTGTGGGTTTTGTTTGCTTTCTCTCCTAATACGTGAAGAGACGGAAATGAAATTCAAGGCTATAAAACTTAAAAGCCATTTGAAAACTGTTCTGTCACTGTGAACAGTGAGCTGACGGGACTGATTCGTACCATGATTGCAAGAAACAAATTGCTAGCACTAAGAAAAGCGTGTGATATTGGTACAAATTACAGAGGGGGTGAAATGCTTGAATTCTTTTGTTGGGAAGAAATGGACTATGTGGTGGGGGTAAGCAGCAGATGTGTGAAACGAAGTATGAGTTGTCTGCAGACTCTTTGCTAATAGTGGCTGCAGGGATGGCCTCACAAAGGGGTGGGCTCTGGGTTGTATGGCTAGAGCCCAGCCCTTCGTGGTTTTGAATGACAAGGGTGATGGTGTTTTGTTCTCAACTCTTAATCTTCTGGAGATACGCATTAGGGTTTGCCTGTATTTCAGGGCTACTTGTATTACAGCAAAGCGATTGATGTTAAGGGGACAGTGGGGGGAGTAACCTCAGCTGTCATTTAGGCTGGTCCCACTAATACCTGGAGTGTGATTCATCTCTTATCTACTGAGAATTGGCCATAAAAAGCAAATATACTCATGAGTTGAACTTTAGTACCTGTATGAGTTTTTAACTCTGGAAGTTGGTTACGTGCTGGATTTCTACCTGCCTGATGTGTCAGCCATTCTACAAATGATTCAGTCTGAAGAAAATTGTCTTCTCGACTGAGTTTTTGCTGGAGAGCTCGGGAGATCCCCCCAACATACATGTCTGGGTTAGCTGCACATGCCACAGGGGCATTGAAGTGAGTTTCTAAAAGCCCAGTGAAGGCTGAAGCAGACATGAGAAGGACTTAAGTCTTCTCTGTGTCACCCCCTCATGTGATTGAAGCACCATCCTTCCCACTACTGCAGAGTTCAGGGGTGTGCTTTGTGTCTGCTCATGAAGAGCTGGGGCTGAGGCTGTGGCCATGGCAGCAGGCACCTCGCTGTGCTTGTGGCTGTGGTCCCAGACTCACTAAGCTGGTAGCATGCTGATGTCCCCCGTTGTGTTTCACGTGCTCGGAAAGAAAACAGTGCTGCCTGTTCCTCCAGCAGACAGAGGTGCAGGAGGAGGCAGTTCATGGATGGCTCAGGGCATGCTGCGGTAGAGCACAGGCTGTCCTCTGTGATGCTGAAGCTTTTAGGCTTATCTGGGAAAGCTGTGTGTCATTGTCACTCTGCCATTATCGACCAGCTGTTTCATGTAATGCATGACTCACGGTGCCTTTCCCTTCTCTGCATTTCACAGCAGGGCCTCAGTGTTCCTCCAGCCTGGCAAGGACAGGGTGGGAAGCACCTACAAGAAATCTGTCTATAAGCAGTACACAGACTCCACGTACACCATTGAGATTCCCAAACCTGGCTGGCTGGGGTTCCTTGGACCCATCATCCGAGCAGAAGTGGGGGATATCATTAAAGTACATCTAAAAAACTTTGCTAGTCGACCGTATACGATCCATCCTCACGGTGTTTTCTACGAAAAGGACTCTGAAGGTAAATGAGCCACTGCCATAAAGGAGATAAATTTTTCTCACTGGCAACTTAGGTGTATGGACTGAGAGATGTCAGTAAAGCCACAGACTTGGTTAGCCCAAAGCTATATTGCCAAGAGGTGTTCAGTGAAGTCACCTGCTGCTGGATTAGCAGGTCTGTGGGTACGGGAGCTGTTTCCTGACCTGGGCATTGCAGTACACAGCCTGGATTGATTGATTTCAAGGTTTGCTGGAAGGAGAGCAGTGCTGAAGAAAGAGAGCTATATACATTATTTGAAGTGCTGTGGTGTAGGAGTCATGGGGGTGATGAGCTTCAGGGAGTTCATGAGAGTGGTGAAGTGTGAGACCAAAGAATGCTGTTTGAAGCGGCCGTAGAGGCCGTAGAGCATCTGACTGTGGCATGTTGCAGAGCTGAAGGCAGAGTAGCAAGAGGCAGAATGGGAATCACCTTTCTGACTCTGTGCTGACCTGTTTACAGGGCAAGTGGCCTTACGCTGGCTGTGCCTCACTTTGCGAGAATGATGATTAAACTCTACTGCAGCGCTGGGATGGCGAGTCTTGCTTTGACATCTGCTACCCAAGTATATACGTGCAGCTCTCTCCTGATTGAGAGCAGCTTGGTCTAAGGTTACATGTGTGGACATCTCTGCTCTTCTTGAATGGATGCTGTGATTGCTCTGTTGTTCTAGGATCCCTGTATCCTGATATGTCCCCCCAGGATCAGAAGAAGGATGATGCTGTTTTCCCGGGAGGGAATTACACTTATACTTGGACTGTCCCTGAAGATCATAGCCCAACTGCTGACGACCCAAACTGCTTGACCTGGATCTACCACTCGCATATTGATGCACCAAAGGACATTGCATCTGGATTAATCGGGCCATTACTTACATGCAAAAAAGGTAAGAACTTCAAGAGAAAGCAGCTCTGCAGCAAGCTATGCGGGGATAGTGGGGAAAGCGTCTGTATCTAATTTGGGTGGTAAGAGTTACTCTTCTATTGGTTTAACCTCTTGACTGATGTCTGCTTTTCTGTGTGGATGGGTAGTCAAATTCTCATCTCTTCTTCCACCGTAGGAATACTGACTGGCAGTTCTCAAAGACGCCAGGATGTGGACATTGATTTCTTTCTGATGTTCAGTGTGGTGGATGAGAACCTAAGCTGGTATCTGGATGAGAACATAGCGTCATTCTGCACAGATCCAGGCTCCGTAGACAAAGAAGATGAGGAATTCCAAGAGAGCAACAAAATGCATGGTCAGTGTCGCCTTTGTGAAGCCACTGACCCTGCCCAGGCTTTCCTGGGGGTCAGTGCTCTGGTGTCTTGAAGCAGACTGTTATATGGGTATGGGGAGAAGGGAGACAGAGCTCCGAGATTGTGTGCTAAGCAAACATCATCACAGGGACAGGGCAACAACTCCAGAATAAAAAGTGCTGGTTTGATTTACTCTTTGGCTTGAGTGAGCCGTCATTAGTTGCTTGGAGCTTTTGAATACACTTTGTTTCTGGATCTGGGCTCCCCAGAACCAAGAGGAGGGGAAGATGAGTTCTGGTTAGGTCCATCCTCCAAATGTGTTGTACTGTGACCTGCTGGCAGAAGCTCTGAATCCTCCTTTTTTAATCTCTGATTTTTGGCTTCCTTGCTTTTGCAGCTATTAACGGTTACGTGTTTGGGAACCTCCCAGAGGTGACGATGTGTGCTGGGGATTATGTTTCATGGCACCTCTTCGGGATGGGCAATGAAATTGATGTTCACACAGCCTACTTCCATGGAGAAACGCTCAATATTCGAGGCCACAGGACAGATGTGGCCAGCCTCTTCCCAGCCACTTTTGTAACCGCGGACATGATCCCCAGTAACCCTGGGAGGTGGCTGCTGAACTGTCAGGTGAATGATCACATACAAGGTAAGGCAGAGGTTGGAGTATGTCCTGCCCTCTGTGGCCTTCCTTTTTCCTCCCAGCGTGATCCTGTGACATAGCGTGGTAGGGAATGGTGCCTTGGGCAGCACTCCTGCTAAAATCATCCCTAGCTGAATGGGGTGATTCGTTGTCTTGTATAAACTGGGGTGGATTGATTAGTACTGCGCAGCCCAGAGTTACTGAGGATGTCCTGTACCCCTGTGTGATATTCTGCATTGATCAGTAGTGAAGACAGTGTGTCCTTGCCTTGTCTTGGACAGCTGGGATGGGGGCTATCTATGAAGTCCGGCCCTGTTCTCGACAAGCTCCGACATCCACCCTGGAAGGGAGAGTTCGGAAATACTACATAGCTGCAAAGGAAGTGCAGTGGGACTACGCACCTTCGGGGCTTGACCAACGCAGCGGGAAACAGCTGAGCGAGGCAGGCGGGTAAGCAGGAGGCTGATGGGCTGGGGAAATGTTTGGGGGCACTGATCTGTGTCAGGGAGGCTGCTAAGGAAGATGTGGAATTTCTTTCTCATCAATGCCTGCAATTCACATGGAGTACATTTCCTGGGAGGGCAGATCACCCCACCTGGAAATGTAGGCTGCTGCAGCTAGAGTGTGCTGAGGGTGCTGCCTCAGGGAACTTGGCATGGAAGTGTGCTGAGTTTTGTAGCCTGAGCCCCAGGTGCCAGGAATCCCAGCTTAGGTGAAACATGATCTGACCCATTTGTCTCTGGGCTTAATTTCTGCTTGCTGTGCTTGGCCTAGGAACAGATAGGTGTATTTAATGAATTATTAGGAAAGCACATCTTGCAGCAGACACAGGGTGGCAGAGCCAGCCTGCAGATGTGCTTCGGTGTAATCTTGCTTCAGCTAGCAATTTCTAGGAAATCAAATGCAGTGACCTCAATGACAGCCTTCCATCCCACACATCAGCCGGTTGTGATAGCAGTTGGCAAGCAGTTTCCTGTTCAAGCTTTAGCTAGTTGAAACAAAGACATTCCTCCCCCTCCATTCCCTTCCCTGGGAAGCTGTTAGAGAGGATACATCATGGAGAATGATTTAATGGAGTTAATGATTTACCCAAAGCCAAGCGGCAACTCTCTTGCAGATCTTAGAACTGAAAGCTCCTTACATCTGTGCGCTGGCCTTGTAACTAAGCTGCTTCTACGATGCATGTTACATCTGTCTGTGTGTTTGGAGAGCATGTCAGTGGAAGAAATAAATCTCTTTACAGCTGTTATGTAGTGGAGTTGCTTGGGTTTTTTTCCAGCTATGATTGCCGTTGTCCCCTGGCCTCTGGAGGACTCTGTGTTCTAGCACCACCTGCCCATTTGCTGCACTGCAGTTCTGTTTGCTGCCCTCTTGCACACCTTGTACAGAGATGCTGTTCAGACCTGCGCCATCGAACCTGCTGTGTCTGCTGGGAGAGGACTGCATGCCAGAGGTGCTCCCAGAACACAGCAGGGAGATGAGTCTGTACAACGACAAAGCTTCATGGAGACAAGCTGTGCTTGTTCTGAACAGAGATACTGTCCTTGTCTGAAAGCGGCTCGATGTGAAGATGCTGCTGGTGTTATGTTGAGGGTGTGGAGCAGGGGGAGCAGGAGCAGAACAGGACAGATTTTCACAGAAATGACCTGGCACATCTGGTTTTTTTCATTTAGCCCCGCTGAGCAGTTTTTCAAGCGTGGCCCCTACCGAATTGGGGGAGTCTATTGGAAGGCAAAGTACGTGGAATATACTGACGAGAGCTTCCGTGAGGAAAAGCAGCGATCGGAAGAGGAGAAACACCTTGGGATACTTGGTAGGAATCATCCAGCAACACATTCTCTTTCAGTGTCAGTGGGAATGACGCTGATGATGGGAGTACCAGTCGACTATACCTGTCCCCTCGTTCTATGGTGCAGGGAGTTGGCACAGAGGAGGTGTTCCACAGCAGCCACATCTCAGAGGGAGGGGACAGACCGAGCATGTTGGAATGGTAGAACAGACAGAATCACTTTTCTGCCAGGGCAATCTTCAGAGCTTGGTTGTAAAGGCTGAGGGACACACTATAGTATCTGGAACTAGAGCTAAAGCCCTGGTTAGGTGGTTTTGACTGAGCATCTCCAGGGCATGCTACAAGCTCCACCTTCTCCCAGAAAGCTTCCTCTCCTGAGTGGGTGCTCCCTGTTCTAGCCAGGTAACAGGGAGAGTGGTGAAGAAAGATGTGAGAAGACGGAGTCTGCAGAGGCAAGTGCTTTGTGCATGAAGGGTATGATGTATGTGGCAGAAGTACATAGATGTGATTGAATTTCCTGCACGAGCAGTAACTAATCATCTGCTGGCACCAGAACTTAGCAACAGCAGACCTAGCAGAGGCCACAGGAGAGAGCATGTGGAGTAAAATACAGACTGGGAGGTGGGGAGAGTATAGCAGAGAGAGGCAAAAAAGTATAAGGAGCTAAATTAAAGTTAAATGGTGGAGTTATACATGGGAAAGAGGCAGTGTAACTGCCAGAAGCTGACAGTGTCCTCCTGGACTTTGGGAACCAGGGAAAGGAAAGGGCAGCAGCAGCCACATCCCTGTGGAAAGAGAAGTGAGTGGGGGAAAACTTGGACATGACCTTGTAGAAAGAAGTTAAAGGTATTTTCTGTTGGTAAACTAAAACCACTGAAGGATTAATTGATGAAAATTCCTGGTGAGATAAACAAGTGACATCTGTGGGGTGAGTTACATGAACTTGTTTGAACTGGCTGATTAAAGCAGACTTGATAAAAGTGCCTGGTCCTCTGGGGAGTTGCTCCATTGCTAACATGCTCTCTGCTATTTTTGTAGGTCCAGTGATCAAAGCTGAAGTTGGAGACACCATCCTGGTGACATTTGTTAACAAAGCCTCCTGGCCTTTCAGCATCCAGCCTCACGGAGTGTCCTATGGGAAGGCTTGGGAAGGGATGTGGTATCATGATGGTTTGTGGCTCTCTTCTTGATTAATTCAATGTTGATGCTGGTGGTGGAGCTCCAGAGCCTGTACCTCCTCTGTGCTGGGGAGTTTCTGCAGCTGGGAAGGACTGGATGTCCTGTTGGGTAGAAGCTAGCCTGGTCCTCTGAGCCTACCTGAGGCCTCATCGAAGGAGGCTTTCTACTCAAGTGGTGTCCAGGAAGGGTGCCAGAGGGAGTACAGATCCAGTAGTGCTAGTCTTCAGATGAAAAATTTAAACCAAAGCTCAGTTTCCATCTGTTTGACACCCCATGAGCAGAGGATCATACTCAGCGCTCTCCAGCTTAAATAACCACATGCTTCCAGTGCTCATCTCCCCAGATGTGGTTGGGTCTGCTTTGTTCTTTTGCTGTTGCTGTGCCCATCTCTGCCATGGCACCAGGGGGAATTTACTGAGGGCAGCTCCCCCTGTGCCTTTATAAACACACCCACATTGCACCTCAGAGATGCTGGGTATTAGTAACGTTCATGAAGTAAAGACCAGTGTGAATGTAGCTGGTGAGATCTAACCAGGTTTGTACTGGGACCTTGCTAATAACTGTATCAATCTGGTTTGAAGGTCTGTTCCAGAACGGGGTTTCTGTTCCCCCGCTGCACAACTTCACGTACCACTGGACTGTGCCGAAGCACTTTGGGCCCACATCCAGCGACCCTCCCTGCCTCACCTGGATGTACAGCTCAGCTGCGAATCCTGTCAAAGACACCAGTTCAGGCTTAGTAGGGCCTCTGGTCATCTGCAAGCCGGGCACTTTGGATGACAACAACAAACAGGTAAAAGGGGCTCTCCTGCCATGTTCTCACTGGGTTCTTCACTTCCTTGTGGAGAAAGGAAATGTCAGGGAAACATTGAGGAACATAAGGAAAACAAGCGTGTGAGTCAGAGAGAGTGGAATCCGAGCGGTGAGGCAGGTTAACATTGGGACAGCTGGTGCCCAGGTCTCACGTGGCAAAGGCTGGAGTTCTGGGCTCCCAGGGCTGCCCTCAATGTTTTCTGGGCTCTGCTTTTAAACTCTCAAACCTGACTGAACAGCTGTACCTTGCACGTGATGTTATAGGTAACTTTTGTCCCGAGACTGGCGTAGCAGGCTGCTCTCAGACACACGTGGAATATTCATCACAGTCTCAAACGTTGAAAAGCCCTTTTCTCTTACAGATGGTCTACTTGAGTATTACAATGCTTTGAGGTTTGGGTGAGCCTCATTTCTTCTGTGAGATCCATTCATTTTCAATCAGAACTGGCTACAAAGAAGTATGTGAAAATCATTTTGAGAGAGGTGAAATCTGAAGAATCTACTTGGCTGAATTTCTATCACTATACTCATGTGAAATATCATGGAACATGCCCAAGTGGTGCCTTCCATGAAACAAGAGGGGAATATTGAACATGAGTAAAGGGACAGAGCCCTGTCCCTCTGTGAGCCAAGATCTACAATCAAGGGGAATGTGAGAGCCAGGCAGAACAGCTTTAGCTGTAAGCACAGTTATGGGGCACACTTGCAAAATTAACAACCATCATTATGTTCATACCTTAGAAAGGAGTCGACAAAGAATTTTACCTTCTCTTCAGTGTGTTTGACGAGAACCTCAGCTGGTATTTAGATGCGAACATAAAGTACTATTTGAGAATGGATGAGACATCTGTGAAAAGGGATGATGGCTTTGAGGAGTCGAACAGGATGCACGGTACGGGCTGGTGCTGTTCTGCACCGCAGGGTGTGAGTCGGTGCTCACCTGAGGCCTCAGCTGGGAAGCTGGAGGGGCTGCGTGATGTGCGGGCCTGACATCAAGTGAGACGAGAGGTGGTGGTGGGTGGTACATGGGACAAGAATTGTGTCTGTCTTAGGAAGCATGTCCTCAGTGTATTCAGGGGGGAATTACAAGCAAGCTTCATTTCCACTGGCAGGTCTGCCCTGTCAAGTGTGTGCGCAGAATGAACCTCTTGGCTGATACCTACCAGCGGAGAGTTAATTGTTTTCTCCTTTGCAGCCATCAATGGACTTATGTTTGGTAACTTGCCTGGGCTGAGTGTGTGTGAAGGAGACAATGTGTCCTGGCACCTTCTGGGCTTGGGCAGTGAAGCAGATGTACATGGAGCTGTGTTTCAGGGAAACACCCTGCAGATGAACGGGATGCGGAGAGATTCAGCCAATCTGTTCCCCCACACATTTGCTACTGCCTTCATGCAGCCTGATAACAAGGGTGAGTGCCTGCACATCTGGTAACAAGGGTGAGTGCCTGCACATCTCGCTTAGCAGCAGGAAAAATCTCCCGTTGTAGTATTTGCTCCTATGGCTGTTTCTCTAGCATGGTGTAAACTTCTACAGGGTGAGCTGTGGTTTAGATCCTGTTTGGTTCCGTTTGAGGCCACAGCTTCTGTCTTTGCATCTGATTCTGGAAAAGAACAGGAGATACAGGATCTTGTCCCAGACTGATTCTCTAAGCTGCTGCTTCCTAATAAATATTTGCAGTAACTGTCCCAATGGGCAGTGCAGCCTGTGACCCACAGGAACGTGCAAACACATCCTTCAGAACGAAGCAGCAGACTGCTGCCAGAGCTTAACTCCCCTGTCCATGGCTTGCGGAAATGCACGTTTATGGCAGGCTCCAGTCTTCCCAATTTGCGGGATAGGCACAGAACACAGCATCTTGTTCACATGGTGTGTTGTCCCCAGCTGCCAGTTGTCTCCTCCTCTTCGGCATTTGCAGGCTAGATCTTTTACTTATCCAGCATCTCAGCAGTGGTAGCACAGTTGTCGCTTTATTGGCTTCTTTAAATGTAATAAGCTGGTTATTGCATAGGAAAGACTCCTGAGATGATTTTTT
>WEIS01066398.1:0-13321 GCA_013389965.1 Todus mexicanus | reverse complement strand
GCAGGTGACAGGACTGGAGGCAATGGCTGCAGCTGCGCCAGGGGAGGTTTAGGCTGGATATTGGGAAACATTTCTTGCCCGAAAGGGTTCTCAAACATCGGAACAGGCTCCCCAGGGCGGTGGTGGGGTCGCGGTCTCTGAAGGTGTTTAAATGGCGCGTGGATCTGGTGCTTAGGGACACGGTTTATGGCGAGCGGGCAGCGCTGGGGCCAGGCTGCACTGGCCGGGCCCGCGGGGCTCTCCCCACAGCGGCTCCACCACGGCGGCTCCGCGCCGGGGCGGGGCGGGAAATGGCGGCGGAAGGCGCTGCCCGCGCGGCGTCACGTGCCGGGCCGGCAAGATGGCGGCGTTCCCCTGGTGAGGCTGCGGGCGGGGAGCGGGTCGCTGCCTGCCGCGGGCCGGGCCGGGCTGGGCTGGGGCTGGGGCTGCTCCTGCTCCCCCTCGGCAAGCGATTCCCGGCGGAGCTCGGCCCGAGGGGGCTGAGGGGGGCGGGCGGCGCCGGGGCCTGTCCCGGGGCTCGGGCAGCGGGGCCGGGGCGGTGCCGCTGCTGCTGGAGAGGAGGATGAAATAGGTGTGCTGGCCCTGACAGCAGAGGAAATCCTGCTCCTAACCCATCTCCCCCCAGGCTGCTTTTTGTTTGCAGGCGAGCTGCTTTTCTGTTCCTGAAAGACTCGCTCTGCTGAGGCAATTCTTCTTGTGATGCACGGGGTATATGGGAGCTCCGGGTTCCCAGGTGTCAGATGGGTTCCAGTCCTGAGCAAACTGGGACTCAAACCGCCCCTGGAGCCAAGAAAAGCCATTATACGGCAATTAGCGCCGATGAGGTTGCCAAAAAAGTTATCCCTGTGTATCCATTGTTGCGCTGAAAATCGTTCACATCGCTCTGTCCTGTTGCTAATGTGGAGCGAACTTCTGCGTGTAATAAAAAAATGGAAATAATCTGTGGATTTAGAAGTTTCATCGCTAATGAAAATGGTTGAGGTTTTATAATTACATCAGAGCTGTGCTTTTTAAGATGAAGTCACCGGGGTGTGGAATACTTTAAAACTTGAGTTTATGTAGCCGAGGGAATTTGAGCATAAAAGCAGCTCAAACACGTTGGCTGGAGCTGTTTATACTTATTTAGAGTGCAGTAATTTCAGTGGGATTGCTGTGTGTCGCCAGTGACCTTGTGGAAACTCGAAGGAGTAAATGTGGCTGGAACTTTGGAATTCGTAGCATTACCGAAATATGAAAACTGAAGGAGCGCAGCCACAACGCAGCGCAGAGCAGTAGGGGTGCTGGCTGGTGGATTTTTACGTAACGCAGCAATGAGGTAGCGGAATGGTAAGTAGGTCTGATGCTGAAGTGGCCATGGAGAAATTCAAAACTTAGGGCCCCAATTCGTTTTTGTAATAGAGATGGTAAATATCTAGAGGTACTGTTTGGGTTTGTTGTTTAACCAAATAACGGTAGGTGCATGCACGTGTGTGGTGCACTTCATCGTATTCCTGATACCAATACACATCTGGTGCTGTAAAAGGTTCTTTTCCCTTTTTCCGTGTTGTGCTTGTCTGTGCTCCCTGCAAGCTTTCTGAAGCCCCTGCTCTAGGGTGAGCGCTGGCACCAGTGGCTGCTGCGTGCTGGGAAGGTGTCGTATCCTGAGATGGGATATGAGCCAGCGTGTGCCCAGGTGGCCAAAGAGGCCAGTGGTGTCCCGGCTTGTGTTAGAAACGCCGCGGCCAGCAGGAACAGGGAGGTGGTCATCCTTCTGTACTCGGCACTGGTGAGGCCGCACCTTGAATATTGTGTTCAGTTGTGGGCCCCTCACTATGAGGAGGCCAGAGAAGTGCTGGAGCGGGTCCAGAGAAGGGGAACAAGGCTGGTGAAGGGCCTGGAGCACAAGTGCTGTGAGGAGCAGCTGGGGCAGCTGGGGCTGTTCAGTCTGGAGAGGAGGAGGCTGAGGGGAGATCTCATCGTTCAGCACAACCTCCTGAGAGGAGCTTGGAGCAGGACAGCCTCTCCTCCCGGCCGGCAGGTGACAGGACTGGAGGCAATGGCTGCAGCTGCGCCAGGGGAGGTTTAGGCTGGATATTGGGGTTCATTTCTCACACCTGAAAGGGTTCTCAAACATTGGAACAGTCTGCCCAGGGCGGTGGTGGGGTCACCGTCCCTGAAGGTATTTAAACGGTGTGTGGATCTGGTGCATAGGGACATGGTTTAGTGGTTAGCTGGCAGTGTTGGGGTGAGGGCTGGACTAGATGATCTTGAAGGTCTCTTCCAGCCGAAGATATTCTGTGATTCTGTGTGGAGCACAGGCTGGTGCTTCTGTTGTGTGCAGAGCCTGGAGTGCAGGGGACACAGTGGGGTTCATAGGGTGGGTTTGGCGCTTGAAGAGCCTTGGTAGGTTCAGCTTGAGGGAGTACAGCAGAACCCGAAAACCAGATTGTTCACCAGGAGGAGAGAAAGAGGTTGGCAGTATGGCAGGTATGGAAGGCACAGCGCTGTGGCAATTGCAGTGATGCTCATTTGTGAAAAAAGGTTGAAACCTGCTGTTCAAACAGCGACTACAGGCAGGGGTGTATCTTGCAGTGAGCACTGGGCGTGGAACCCCAGCTCCACCTGGGTCTCTTTTGCCTTTCCTCTCGGCAGCCGGCTGTGCTGCTGTGGCCAAGGAAGGAAAGCTTGATCTGCTTTCCCTGGGGAGTGATGGAATGGAATGTCAGAGCAAGCTTGTCCCGCTTGTTAGCTGTGCTACAAGCTATGAGTACTGATAGGTTTTTTCCCTCATAATTTGACTTTTGCAACTTCTGTTATGAGTACAGCAAACAGGTAGAAGTAGATTTCTCAGGGAAGAGAAAGTTGTAGAGGCTGAGTACAGCTGAATGACTGAAAGTAAAACTTCTTCAGTTTTAGTTTATGTATCTCAGCAGAGAGAGGAGTTTTGATCTTTGACTTACTTTTCATTGTGCATTTCTTTTTGTAAATGTGCCTCCATATATATAGACATAGGTTATGTTTCTCTGCTCGTAAGTATGTGGTTGTTTATGTACATGTTTCCCTTTACTCTTGCTTTTGAAGGCACGCGAGATCAAGGAACTATGATTCGGAATCTGAAGCATGCAAGCTGGAATCTGTACCCCTGGATTTTGGCGATTACCATCCACTAAAACCCATCACAGTGAGTTTCTTCTTTGTGCTTTTGGAAAATGAATGTGAGTTAAAACTCATTGTGTTCCTCTTCTTACTTCCACTCCTTTGAAGGTTTGTGATTTTAAAGTTGGTGGTGGTACCAGTGAGTTTTTTTCTGTTTAGAGGTGTGTTTATTCTGGTTTTGGTCCATTACAGAAATTTGCTGGTGCTGTTATGTATCAAAACTAGTCTCCTTCTGACTAACAGAGCACTTCAACATGAGGATTTTCTTGGTTGCATTAAACGCAGAATAATGGATAAGTTCAAAATCAAATTGTTATGTTACAGGTAACTTGTATAAGTGCTTGATGAAACATTTGGGTTAACTTCCAGTCAGCTGTACTCTTTAAAACATTTATAATATCTTTAATGTATGAGAGGCTTTTAAAAATACTGATGTACAAAAAACAAATCAGCTTCAAACCCACGATAGAGATCATAGTCATCCACTATTGCATGATATAAATGGACAGCAGCTTCTACTCGGGAAGGTCAGTAAGGAGATAAGGTGGAGGCCTGAAGAACGGATTCGATGTTTCAGGCTTGAGTATTGTACAAAAAAAGTAAAGATGAGACTGGCAGAGGAAATCAAATAGCAAGAAAGAGGTTGGAGGAGAGAAAGAAAACCAACAAGATATTGGAACAATCTCTCAAGGGAAGTGGTGGATTCTTCAACTTCAGGCAGTTTTAAGGTTCAGCTTGACAGGGTGCTGGGCCAACTCATTCAAACTGTGTTGCTTTACCTTCAAGGGTTGATCCCTGAGGTCCCTTCCAACCTGGTATAACGTGCTACTGTGAATAAAATAGAGGAGGGGTACTGGAAGGACATTTAGAATGGTTGTCCTGATAATTCTGTAGAGCCAGAATCAGAAGGAAGAACAAAAAAGTAATGGAAATGTCAGTGCAGAGTGCCTCCAGTTTTGGGGGAAAACGAGGTGCTTCTGTTTATATGCTGTTGCTGATTATAAAGAGCTTCCCATAGGGGGGTCCTTGCTTTCACCCCAACAGCACAATTTATATAGCACGTATTTGAATGATTTGGTAAAGAGAGAGTCTTTTGTCCAATTGTTTTGAATTTTTCTTTCAGGTTACTGAATCCAAGACCAAGAAAATGAACCGGAAAGGCAGTACTTCTTCTACCTCCTCTTCTTCTTCCAGTTCGATGATGGACCCATTGAGCAGCGTATTGGATGGTACCGATCCCTTGTCATTATTTGCAGCAGCTGCAGATCCTGTGACGACAACTGCTGCCACGGTAACACTGGAGGGTGGTTACCTCAACTGAGTACCACCCAAAAAACCCTAAACCAAAGCCACAAAGCCAACACTGGATAGAATATGGTTACCTCACCAATTTGGAGGTTAATGCAAATAGAAAATGGACTGTATTAATGAAGTATTCTTTTCTATTTACCTGTTTATGTTGATATTTATTAAAACGGATTATTATGATTTTTTTTTAAATTTTCAATATTTTAACTTTTTGGATTAGTAAGAACTGAAGTGTTAAGTTGACCTTTATCAGCCTTCGCTTTTTTTTCCAGATTTGTATTTAACATTTGCACTCGTACTCCCCTCCTAGGACAGTACACGAAAGAAGCGGGATAAAGATGACAGCTCAGCAGTGGGAAGCGACTTTGAGCCATGGTCAAGCAAACGTGGTGAAATTCTTGCTAGATACACAACAACAGAGAAGCTCTCTATTGTAAGTGGCACCTTCTCCAGTTCTGTTTATTTGTGCTGGACTTTTAAGGGACTTTGGATGTTGCTGTATTGTAATAATTTCATGTAAACACTGGTTCCCTAAATTTTCAGTTTTAATACAGTAGAATGTTGTGACAATGATTGTTTTGGAGCTGAGTTCAACCCTCTGTTGATACTTAGAAGCCATTGCTTTGTCTTTCGTAACAATCCTCTGTTCTCATGTCTACTTCTGAATGGTTAGAGACTTAATTAGCGGTGTAATTACCCTGTGCGTTCTTGGAACGCCGGCAAGTACGTGTTTTCTAAAAATCTGCTTTTTCTGTTTCTTCACAGAATCTGTACATGGGATCTGAAAAAGGTAAGTGGGTCCTTTGTACCTGCCAGGAACAGATATTGCTTGAGGTAGATTACACAGTCAAGCTGGAGACAGATTACACAGTCAAACTGGAGAGGGTCCAGAGAAGGGCCATGAGGATGATTGAAGGACTAGAAGACCTGCATACAAACAAAGGCTGAGAGAATGCGGTTTGCTCAGCCTTGAGAAGAGGAGGCTTAGAGGAGACCTTATTGCCACGTACCTGTACATAAAGGGTGGCCACCAAGAAGATGGTGACTCCCTTTTCACAAGGAGTCCCATGGAAAAGACAAGGGGTAACGGGACAACTTGATTCTGGGGTGATTCCGATCGAACTCCAGAGGAAAATTCTTCACCATGAGAGCAATTAGACATTGGAACAGTCTCCCAAGGGAAGTGGTGGATTCCTCAACTTTAGAGTTTTAAGGCTCAGCTTGACAGGGTGCTGGGCCAGCTCATTGAAACTGTGTTGCTTTACCTTAAAGGGTTGGACTAGATGATCCTTGAGGTCCTTTCCAACCTGGGATTCTGTGATCAAGAATAGCTGCAATGTGATTTCGTTTCCTGCCCCCATTCTGACATGGTTGGATCTATGGGGTGGGTGTTGGGGTTTTTTGTGAATAAGATTTCTGCTGGATTTTAACTTAAAATAATTACTGAAAGCAAACCACCTTGTCTTGTATGCTTTGTAGGCTAATGAATTTGAGATTAGGTGTTGTGGAAGGAAATGAAATTCGCTGCCTTCCACTATAGCTTAAAACTTTCTTCCATTTCAAGTGAGCAATGACACTTTGAGGATCATATTTATCAACTCTTCCCCTTGCTGGAAGGGAAAGCAAACAAATCCCTTGGGAACTTGTTCAGTTACTCTCTCTACATGAAAGTGGAATTAATTCTGCTGTATACTGAGCCTTCTAAAAAGAGACAAATGTTGAATATTTTGTCATGTTTTCTAGCAAAGCAAATCCAGGCTAAGTAGTCATAGTTGATCGCACAGTAAAGCAGAGCTTTTATGTATGAGTAGACTTGCAGCATTTCAGCTTCTGAAAAAAAAAAAAAGTAGTACTTTTTTTGGAATGAGAATGGGTAAACACTGGAACAGAATGTCCAGAGAGAGTGTGAAATCTCTATCCTTAGATTATCATCAAACTGACTGGAGATAACCCAGTGCAACGTGTTAAAACTTCTAAACTGTACCTGCTTTAAGGAGGGGAGTTGGACACAGACGTCTGTAGGGCTTTTCCTACCTAAATTATCCTACGATCTTATCCAGCGGTTCTTTTCTTACTGGCAGAACTTGCAAGAAAATCTGTTTATATTCGGTTTTGCTTACTTGTGGTTCCCTGTTCAAAGTGAAACATTTAAATGTGTGTCTTCAGGAAGAGCCCCCAGATGGATCAAACCATTTGTCTTTTGTCATGAAAGCTGACTAGTTGTCTGAATCTGTCGAGCTCTTTCAGGTTTGTTTCCTTTTAGAAGGCCAAGTGTATAAATGTTAAAGAAACTCAAACGTCATTCTTTACAGGAAAAGCTACAACTACTGGCTCAGCAGTTTCTGAAAAAGTGAGGACGAGGTTAGAAGAACTGGATGATCTGGAAGAGGTGAGAAAGTTTTCTGATCCAAACTCAACACTACTTTAAAAGTGAAAAAAAGCGTGAAATAAAACTCTTTAACAAAACCTTCTAGGAAGGTCCTAATTCCACATGTGTTTATGCAGTATTTAGACAAATAACGTCCTTTCTGTGGGATTTCTCTAGTAATTTCAATCCTTATTGTTACAGAATTGAGGCAGAATCAGATTTTTGTATCACTAGAAATTGTGATTGAAAAATTCACCTGATTTACCAGTGTTGATTTACCCTGGTACTGTTTGATCTGCAGCTGCTGTAAAACTTCATGGAGCCTATTAGTCTGAACAGCTGGTAATTTTGTTTGCCCCTCTTGCAGAAGCTGCACACTGTCTACCTGAGCTTAAAGTTACATTTACTTGCTTGATAGAAAAAACAAGTACTCAGGTTGTTTCTCAAACTGCAGTATTTTACTGTGCAAAGATGAGGAGTTCTGTAACTTGCTTTCCTAAAATCTGAATCTGTGGCTTCTTCTAGAATTGCTTTGAGTAACACTGTTTTGAAACCTCTGCCTCTTAACTAGCTTCAGATCACCTGTCGCTTGAGCCGGCCCAGTGCCAACAGCTGCGTATCACAAATAAAGGGTTGGATTCTTACAGTAGAAAAATAAAGTACCCTTTACCAGAAGGAAATTTGTAACTTTGTGAAACCGATTGTGTTTGCACTTTATCTCTTCATCTGTGACTGTTTTTACTGAGGGTTGTTTCTAGACCCTCATATTATGAAATCATAGAATCATATCATAGAATGGCTTAGGTTGGAAGGGACCTTAGAGATCATCTAGTCCAGCGCCCCTGCCATGGGCAGGGGCACCTCCCTTTCAGCTGGACCAGGTTGCTCAAGGCCTCATCCAGCCTCGCCTTGAACACCTCCAGGGATGAGGCATCCGCAGCATCTCTGGCCTATGTATTCCAGAGTCTCACCACCCTTGTACTGAAGAGCTTCTTCCTGTAGTAGAGCCTAATTAGCCTGTAATACAGCCTAATAAATTCATCAAAACTAGTCCTGACTGTAGTTTTTAAGCTCTCTCATACTTCTGGTGAAGGCTGTTCCAGAATCACCTTCTGATTTTGCTAAATCCCTTTATAGTCACTTTGCTCCTGTGTCACTTTGGCTCTAAAGCTTAAAGAATTATTTCTGCTTCCAGTGTTTCACTACTTTATTTTTTATAGGTAATGTTTTTATAAGGTCTGTGAGACTTTCTGGAAAAAAAGGTCACAAGAATGCGCCAGTACTGAGCGTGAAATGAGGATAGTTTTATTTTGAGGGTGAAGCATAGCCAGCTTTTTCTTGCTCTCAACAAATTTCTTACGACTTGGCTGGCAAAATATTCAATTTCTCTCTGGTACTGCTTCTACATAGGTGCTAGTGTGCTTACGTATACTAGTAGTGTCTTAGTTGTCCCACCAGGACGATACCACTGAAGTAGTTCAGCATTTCTGATCTCCTGGGCAACTTTGTTTGGGTACCAGCATGTACAGCTCTTGAAAGCCAAAGCAGTTGTGGTGCACTCCTGTGCCAAACACCTGCAATATTGATGCTGTGAAGGTAAGAAGGGAAAACTAAGTAATTCTGCAGTAAGTTTTGTGGTTTCCCTTCCCCCCGGTGATGTAACTCTAATAGCAGCACTCTCCTTCCTTCCTTCCCTCTCTTCTTAAGCAAACTTGTGTTTTCTTGCCAGGGGTCACAGAAAGAGCTGTTGAATTTGACTCAGCAGGATTACATGAACCGAATTGAAGAACTCAACCAGTCTTTGAAGGATGCTTGGTCCTCTGATCAGAAAGTAAAAGCTCTCAAAATAGTCATTCAGGTCGGTTTTATGTTTTTTGCTATGTACAGAACTGGCGAGTTTGATGTGGCTTGTCAAATTTATATCTTGAAGGGGTGTTTCTGTTATTTTTCTCCTATTTTCTTCTTTTCTTTGCTGAAATCCATTTCTTTCAGAGTTTGACTTCTGACAAGTTGAATTTTCAACTTTGTTGGTATATTTTGTTTTTTAACTAGCGTGTTTGGGATGGCATTCTCGTTAGAGTCGCCAAGATGTGGAAATTTTGTCTGGTTAGGGATAGTTAGAAAAAAACCTGTATTGATAGCAACTCTTTCTAGGACATGGAATTTCCTATCCTCTCCTTGTCCCCCTTTACCCCCATCCCAAATAATATCAGAATGACTTCTGAACACCAGTGTTTTCCCCATCCAGACTTACTAAGGCAGCTGAATAATCTGATTTAGGACCCTAGCAAAATAGAGAACAACTCGAGACTTTTGAAGTGTTTGGGCTTTTCTGTGGTTGGTTGTTTTTAAAAAAAACTTCTCCATAATCTTCCTCTGATTTATTTGGGGTGACGGACTGTGAGGGGGGCAGGCAGGAATAGGACAATTAAATGCTCTGTTGTTTGGCTTGGCCTTTAAAAAAGGCCGGAGGCAGAGTGCATCAGAGGACACGAGAGATAATGACATCCTTAAAAGCTGTAAAACTGATGTAATGCTAATAGTTATCAAGTGGGGTTATATAAAGCCAGGATTTTCTTTTTTTCTCATGCTAAATACTCTTGTGAAAACTGTTTGTGGTAATTTCAGCTTAAATTGTGGTAAAGGCAATAGTGCAAATGAAACCAAAATGAAAGGAGATCAGAAAATTGTATCTGACCTGTGGCAACTAATGCTCTATTGTAATACTATGAAATGAGTGCTATTATTCTTTAAAACAAAATGTCCCTATAGAGCATCGTGAAATGTAAATATTTCATGAAAGAGAATGCAGTATTAAAAGTCTGAGGAACAGGGATGTGGATGGACTGTATTTACCTTGCATTGATCGGTGCATATACACCGTGTCTGACATGCAGTCATGATCTACACATTAGTACGTAACATATATTCTTTTACAAATGTTTTCACGAGCTATCTTGGAATAGTGTAGCTCCTAGGATAGAATCAGCGCTTTCAGTTCGGAAAGTGGTATCCAAAATCGCCAAGTGTTGCCTGTGTACTGTTCACTTTGCATTCGAACTTCATGCTCATCATTGGTGCAAAGGTTGGGTAAGAATGAAATAGGCGTTTGGGTTAAAAAACATGAATACAAAAATCTTTCCTAAAGGTGACTAAAAGTAATGAATAATAAATAATTCTACACTTGTAAAGCAGAATAGGGTAGAAACCTGACTGAAGTTGCCTTGTGGTTCTTCCTAGGCAATAACATCATTTTAAGACTGTTGTATCCTCTTAAAGAACTAAGTGGTTTTCTTGACATCGGGCTGTGATTCTATGTGTAGTCTACCATTATTGGTATCACAGACTGATCAGTCTGCGATAGGAGAAGTTAGTTTAGGCTTTTTTTAGCTTGTTGTTTTCAGAAATATATACTGGGCTGGAAAAAGCCATTTTAATCTGAATGCCAGAATTATCTCCATTTAAGAACTAGTGTTGAAATTACGCAAGATCTGTCATTTGAACGTTGGGGATGGAGCCTTCATTCTCGGGATGAGAGTTTTACAGAGCTTGAAGTGCAGGAAGATGTCTGGTTATTGAGGCAGGGTCTGAATTTATAACGTGCCTTTTTACAAGATACTTTACTTGTCAAGCTGGAATAAGCTAAGCTGCTTAGAGTAAGCTGAAGTAAGTTGATTATCTGTGTGAGCTCTAAGAAAAGTGGTAAGTAAGCGTTCATGGTGTGTGTAGGTCCTAAACCAGCTGCTAAATTGCCTTTCTTTGAAGGTGACGGACCTACCAGGCAGTAGGGAAGATTCTGCTTTGGTTGTGAGATGTGGATGCCTGTCTTCGTGGTGCGCTCTTTATCCCTGGAGAATAAAGCAGAAAGATATAAGTGTGACCCTCATTTAAGCAAGTTCAAGTGTTAGGATTTTCTTGTTTAAACAAAGCAGTCCTGTGGGGTATCGGATTGCTGCCTGGATTTTTGGAATGTAATGAAACCTTGAGCTTTATTTACTCTGTTGAGATTGAAGAATTGTCTCCTGATGGAGAGAAGGGACAGAGAGCACAGAGAATACTGTCAGGCTTGTCTTTCTGAAATAGAGACCAGAGAAGACTCGTGGTGAAGGCCATGTTTGGCTCACAGAAGAAGGAGGTGGCTTTCTCTCCCCCGTCAGTCATTTACCTGTTTTCTTCAGGTGGAAGTTGATTCTTTGTGCCACAGTTTTTGCCTGCGGTTTAGTCTGCAGTCTTTGCACCATCTCAGAAAACAAAGTGTAGCTTAATTAAATATCTTTAAAATTTCTTCCTTACTGTGCATTTTGAATTCATATCATAACTGGTTTCTAGCTGGACCTGCACTGAACGATACTAGGACTAAGTTGACTGATATGTTTTCAAATGTGATTTTACACAGCCATCGTTACAGTCTGACTGTTGTGATCATGCTGGGTGCCGGTGGGTGGTGATCAATTACAGATTTCTCCCAGGAGCTGACTGTGGACCAGCTGGGCTGTTCCCAAAATGTAGGGATCGGTTATGTGAACGGCAAAGATGTGTTGAAAAGCTCATTAACTAACCTCGGTATGTGTGTTTAGAGAGAGGGTGAGAAACTGAAAAATCATAGAATCATAGGATGGTTTGGATTGGAAGGGACCTTAAAGACCATCTTGTTACACCCCTCCTGCCACGGGCAGACACCTCCCACTAGAGCAGGTTGCTCGCGGCCCCGTCCAACCTGGCCTTGAACAATTCCAGGGCTGGAGCATCCACAGCTTCCCTGGGTGACCTGTGCCAGTGTCTCACCACCCTCACTGTAAAGAGTTTCTTCCTAACATCCCGTCTAAATCTCCCCTCTTCCAGCTTAAACCCATCATCCCTTGTCCTGTCACTACAGGCTCTTGTAAAAAACCCTTCCCCAGCTTTCCTGTAGCCCCCTTCAGGTACCGGAATGCAGCTATAAGGTATCCCCAGAGCCTCCTCTTCTCCAGGCTGAAGAGTCCCAGCTCCCCGAGCCTGTCCCCATAGGAGAGGTGCTCCAGCCCTCAGATCATCTTCATGGCCTCCTCTGGACCTGCTCCAACAGTTCAATGTCCTTCTTGTGTTGGGAGCTCCAGAACTGTACACAGTGCGATGTTCTTAAGAAAGTTGGTTTAGAAAATAAATGCCTTTCTAAGCTTCTGGGAGAGTCTTTTTCGGAACAAATGCACAGAACTGCACGATCAGCTCAAATTCTGCCTTGTTCATTAACTTGTGTAAAGCAAAAACAGATTTGTGACTAGCTCTGCTGGACATGAAGAATAGCCGGAAAAATACAAAGTGTACCATGATGTGTTATGTTGGATGTTCTTGTACTTTTTGCTGGATAGTTGTTCATGTCGGTTGTTCCCATCTGTAGATATGCATCTGCTCCAGCCTGTCTGGAGGAAAATCACTAACTTGCATTGGGCTCTAAAAATGTTTCTTTGTTTTTTTTCTCCTTCTAGTGTTCTAAGCTTCTTTCAGACACAACAGTAATCCAGTTTTATCCAAGTAAATTTGTTTTAATTACAGATATCCTTGATACTTTTGGTAAGTATCTAATGTGTCAGACTTACTACAGAATTGTTAATAAGATGAAAATAACTTTGATGTTTTCTAACTTTACAAAAAAGTATCAGAAAACTGCTGAAATGACTCAGGTTTAACACAGAACTTTTCCAGCATAAACGTTTGGACACCAGTGGTGTAACCACCGTATATAATTGCTCAAAACCTCTTATGAGTGAAGTCTTTAAAATCAAAATATTTGATTTTGTACCTCTATGTCTTATTTGTTAGTGAATATGGGGGACAAAGCCTTGGAATCTCTGCATCTTGAAATTTAAAACACACTGTCATTATTATGAAAATATTTGGGTTTTGACAGCCTTTAGACTCCATATTTCATTCTATTTATATTTGAAGAATAGAAGTCAGAAACCTTTCTTCAGCTGCGTAGGAACTGTGAAGTGGTCAAAATGTAGTTACTGAATTTTTTAATCGGGGTGTCATTTTTAAATGATCCTTTAAGTGAAACCATCATCCAGTTCATAGGATTCTCTTGGGTTTCTGCCATGTTATGGAAAAGATTTACGATGGCATTCAAAGTTGATGAGTATTTTGCTGTTTAGCAGGACATGCTATGACATAGATCCAATTGTTTTCTCGGGTCTTGCTTCCTCTTTGCGCTCTTTCCTACTTACTGAAAGTTGCTGAGATAACAGAACACCCAAACTCAGCAAAGACGGGACACCAGCTGTGCTTTCCTGGCTGGGGAGAGATCTGACCTGTGCGCTACCTCTGCGCTCGAGGGGCTGGATAAATGTTTTGTAGCGTGCAAAGTGCTAAATTCAGGCTTAACATTTCAGCCTCGGTAGAGGGCAGCATATTGTTAGTGTTCTGGGAAGTCTTTCCCTGCTGATTTCAATGTATGTTGGAGAGGGAACCTGTCTATCAATGCTTTGTGTTTTGCATTTGATTGTGTTAGAAATTAATTCTTTTTTTTTTTTT
>WEIS01066396.1:0-11132 GCA_013389965.1 Todus mexicanus | reverse complement strand
TCTCTGGCACAACTTGAGGTCATATCTTCCCGTTCTATCACTTGTTACTTGAGAGAAGAGATCGACACCCACCTCCCTATAAGCTCCTTTCAGGTAGCTCTAGAGAGCAACAAGGTCTCCCCTGACCCTCCTTTTCTCCAGACTAAATAACCCCAGCTGCTCCTCATAAGACTTATTCTCCAGACCCATCACCAGCTTCGTTGCCCTTCTTTGGACACACTCCAGCACATCAATGTCTTTCTTGTAGTTAGGGGACCAAAACTGAACACAGTATTCAAGATGTGGCCTCACCAGCGTTGAACACTTACTTCCCTCATCCTGCTAGCCACATTATTCTGATACAAGCCAGGATGCTGTTGGCCCCCTTGGCCACCTGGCCACACTGCTGGCTCATTATTCATCAGGCTATTGACCAATATCTCCAGGTCTTTTTCCACCAGGCAGTTTTCCAGTCACTCTTCCTCAAGTCTGTAGCACTGCATGGGGTTTCCGTGACCCAGTTAGGCATAAAATTGGTAAGCGTAAAAGAATACAGAATATAATGCAGTAATCACACTTACATAGGCTGAGTTTGGCAGGTTTTTTAGTACCCAGTTCCATCTGCCCAAAAGGGAAAGTCACCTGCATTTGGCTCACTAAACAAATATATGATGTAGCTGAAAACAAATTGCTGAAAACAGCTGGAAACAGCATTAGGATAACTATTTGGACCCGTCTGTATCAAAATGTGTACGACAATGGAGCAACAAGCATTTTAATTCTCCAAATCCTCTTTCCTATACAATTACAGAATTGTTTTATTTGATATGTGGACTGAAAACATCCAGAAATATATAAAATCTGGCTGTGGTTGGGTAAGCATGAAAAACCAAAGACACACACACACTTGCTATTCAGAAATCTCCACATTTGGCAAATAAAACCCATTAAGCCTTTACATTCAAGAAAAAGTTGTGCAAATTGAATGAAGTAATGAAGGTTTGATGAACACAGTAACAAAGAGTATTCTTCAAAGTTATAATAAAGAGGATAAAGTGCGATGCTCAACACCAGTCTTCCTTTAGCACTAATAAAAACTAAAGGGTGCAGAAAGTACTCACCAAGTCTTGTGATAAAAGTGCCACTTTAAATTGCATGGGAAATGTGTAGGTGAGCAATAACAAAGTGATGTGGGGACACATTTAGAACACTTACGGGATGCTGCTGCACACCAATAAATCTGTTCCCTTGTTCCTTTTCTGTGAACACTGCATTTAGAGCAGAGGGCATATTTTCTTGTTTGGCAGCCACCACTAGCCCCACAGAGATAAGCAGAGGCTACAGATCCAACTGTAGTTAGGAAAACATCACCAGTAACAGAAAACACTGCACTTGCAATGAAACGCTACCTCCACTTTCCCCTTACCAAGTGCGGTACTTAACACTTCACGTTTTAAAAGGAAGAAAAAAAGAAAACAAAAATAGTAGCCCCATGTTGTCAGCTGAAACCAGCACCCCTGAAGGAGCAAATCCAGGNAGTGCTGCTGTCAAGGGTAAAACGCAGCTGAGGGGCTTGCTGCAGGACCACTGGGCCGCGAGCTGCGCCAATTTTGTCCCCCTCAATTCCTGCTCCTTTACCCAGACCACAGGACAGATGGAAGGGAGCACGAGAAGCCCCAGAGAGCAAGTAATTCTGCAAATGACCTTTGTGAATAGTGCAGAAAAACTTTGTAGACCACAGGCTCCTAGGTCTTACTCTGGAAGGTCTTGGCTTGTATCTGACTAGACAGTGGGCTGGAGAAGAAATGGATGTAAACAAGGTCATGCATGTATTTAAACTGACATTTTTGTTTCTACTTAAAACCTGCTGTTGTCTTTCCAGGAATGCATAAAACCTAGCCAAGTATTTTCTTAGTATGTACACAGGCCGAATGCCAGAGATTATAGATTCAACAAAAACACTGAGAAACTGGCAGTACTGAATTTTTCTCAGATGCTAACATAAAGACTATATGAATGAAAAAAAAATAGAAGAGATTTCTGTCTCTTAACATCTCTCAACAGAAATTCACATACGGACATTGCAGAAGGTGAGGCCTGTCTCTCTCTCTGGTTTTTTATGTTTTTCCTGGGTAACATTAGTTATAGCATCCCAAAAGAGTGCAGCTATGGAGTATGAATGAAGGTGCCTCCTTCAGGTGCAGTTACGTCCCAATTGAACAATTTTAAAGCACAGTTTCTGTGACTAATGCATTGCTGGACATCTCAGCCATCACAGAAAAATGTTCTCTGTGTTTACTTGCCTGGACCATGGCATCATAAGATGGTGGCAAATATGATACAGCAGCAGCAACTGAAAAACAAATACACCCCCCAAAAAACAACAATGCCCTCAACAAGGATCAAGATATTTTTATTTTTCTGTCCTTTAAAAATTAAATAAACAACAATTAAAAAAATGTGCCCAGAACCACTGGTGGCTTTACAATGAAAGAAGGGATACCTATAGATCAACATGACTGACAAGAAGCTGAAAATAAGCCTCAATACCACTGAGTGCTCTTTTGCCAATATGGGAGCAGATTATGCACCAAACTTGCAAAATCAGGATTATTTCAGAACAAGAATTAGTATGACAAAAACTGATGTACCAAAATGGGATTATTCTAATCATGTTAGATATACCCTGAAAGTTATTAAAATGGTCAATTTTACAGTCTGATTTTACAGTCTGGTTTTCCTGTACCAACAGTAGGCAACATAGTGGTGCTAGAAGAGATGGACATTCCAGCTAATTTTTGTGGTTCAGCTGTGACAATGAGACTATTTTTGAAAACCTAGAAAGGAAAGAATTCAGGGAGAAAATATAAGGCAAAAATTCAGTCCAGAGTACATTAAGACTGGAAATAATCAACTGACCTGTGGATAGAAACACATGAGGTTTGATATTTATGCCAGGCTGTACTATTAGAATAGCCAAGAAATGTAAATGCTACATTGCCATCACGTCATCTATACTGTAAATCTGTATCCGTATCATCTGATGGCAGATGGAAACTATTCTAACTTCATTTTTTATACTGTCAGCAGAAATAAGAATACAGCTTGTTATTATACAACTGTGCGCAATTCATTTCACGCCAACACACGCTCTTCCTTTGAGGCGAGGCTCTTCAGTTTAAGGTGACAATGCTCAATCCTTCTGTCTTCCTACAAACTGCCCTTTTAGAAAGGGCAAAGTGCATCTCACTAAAGAGATTGGCTCTGAAACAACGGCCACTCCCTGAGGATGAACTGTCTCCAGGTGAAAAAGGTTTCAAAAAATGACGAGACTGGAATTTCTACTGAGCAGCAGATCAGGAGGGAAAAGGATGAAAAAAAATATGAGATGATCAAAACAAGAGAAGCAGAGGAGAAGAAAGCAGCTGTCACTATCAATAGGATGTTGCAGAAGAAAAACTACTTGGGGCTTAGCAGGAAAGAGATTGCATGTGTTACCTCATAGAACAAAGACCTGAAAATATGACTTTCAACACAGACGTTTTACTTCAAAGCAGAGCAAGGTAAATGCACCACAGTACTTAGGTGCACTGGGATGGGCTGATTTAATCCCCTCCTTCTGATGGTACAAATCTTTTTGAAATGAAACCCTTCCTTGGGCTGGGCTACAAATAGCTTGACAAGTTCCTCCCTCAATTCTTCAAGTCTACAAATTCCTCCTTAATCTTTCCCGGTGTGTATTTACATTTTTGACACAAAATAGAACAGCTCCATTACAGGAAGACGACTGCCACAAATATTTAGCGTTGCAATCAAGGGTCTTTCAAGAGAGGAAAAAAATGACAGGCCAACACCCTGCAGGTAAAGGAGGAAGCTAAACATCTGGGACACCTTCCGCATTTCTGCAATTTGGTAGCACACTAGACTTCAGGTTTTGTCAACCTAGAGCAAATTTTTGTTCCAAATATACATGTAAATTTGAACCAAATATGATTAACACTTTTAGGGTGACCACAGCACTTCCTTTGCAAGAAATCAACTACTTGCCCTTACTTAACTGACCCATTTCCAGCGAGGAAACCCTCTAAAAACTATTGATAGGACAAGTTATCCTTGCCTGCACTTACTATAAGACTTTCAGTTTGTTAGGCTGCCTAGAAGAAATCATTGTTACTTCAAAACTAATGGTGACTTTCAAAATGATCCATTTCAAAAGCAAGATGTTATTTTTCATTCACAGAATGACTTCTTTAAGAATTTACATTCTCCTTTCACTTGAATTTAAGGTTCTCTTGGAACACAAGTGATTTCCTTCCAGTTATACTTTTTTATCTGGATTGTGATAGGATTTGTTGCCTTAGAGAATGTGTACTTGGCTCTGTTTGGGGGTTTATTTTGATGTATAATGAAATAAAAATTGGAGGCAACAGATCCCTGTACAGGACCTACAGTCAAAGATCAGGAATTGCTTCTCTGTGAAAGGCAGGGGAAAAAAAAATAATTCTACTGAGTTACAGGGGTCAGCACACATAGCAGGACTCTTGAATTGTCTGGTATTTGCACGAAAAAAAAAAAAGTCCCATACAGCAACAGGCAAACCCCTTTCTGTTCTACTCCAACCACCACATCAGAGAGCCCAGTTAAAACATTCCTTGACACAGTCAAGCCTTGGCTTTCTTCTGAAGCATAAACATGACCATGTTTAACTTAGTCCTTGAATCAGATGATTGGTGTGCACCACACAAAGGTCTGGTCTGGTTGAAGGACACTGCTAAAGCACAGCGATGCTGTGTGACTGCTGCTGCCCTGAACAAACAGTTCCTCTTTCCACCACTCGCTGTGCAAGGCAAAAGGTTCTTTCAAACATTAAAGCACGAGAGAGTCATTTTCCTTCAGTTCTCTCCAGCTACTAATCTACAGTTTTTTTCTCTCTCCTCAACACGCACTCGTGTCAAAAGAGATTACCCTTTGTTTTCATTCAATGAATGGTTTCCAATTTTCCCCACGCATATGGAAGATTTTAACATCAAAAATGTTTGCACATAAGGAATTTAATTTTCTTCCAGTTTAAACATTAAGGCTTTTCTCCCTGCTTCTGAACTACAAAAAAAATAAATAGCAATAAAAATCAAATATATCATAGTTACTGATGAGAATTGTCTAAACAGCCAGACTAGTTATAAACAGTCAGTGATGACAGACTACCATACGTTAAGCCATTACTGTGCCCGAAAATGTTATAATCACCTTAATTATAGCAACAGTGATTTTTCCATCTCAGTGGCGATGTAATGCAAGATGGTACAACTTCTGTTGCGTAGTGCATTAGTGTCTATAGCAAAGGTGAGCATATGCACATAGTCAAGTGTTTGTGCAAACAGATCAGATTGTCAAGTATGCAGCTAACTAAATGCTCACAAAAGAAGGAGAGAAAGGAAACCTTACCTTGTGTGTTTTGTTGAAATATTTTGTTCAGATCCAAAGAGGAAGCTCTGGAATGCGATTTCTGTGGCCTTGGAGGTGGAGTAGGGGGCTCTTCTCCCTTTTTCATGGCATCTTCTATTGATGTGCTAGAATAAGACCTAAGGAAAAATAGGGGGGGAAGCAGAAAATATTTTATTTCAGAAATTAATTTTTAACAACTACAACGTACTGTATCTAAATATGCACTGACCAGAACTTCGGTTCGTGCTAGAAATTGCTCGCCCTAATGACTATAAGTTCCCTCTTACAACAAGACAGATTTATTGGGCAATAGAGGGATGTACATTTCTGGAGAAAGGAACAAGTCCTTCTTACAGGGCCAGTATTTTTTAAGGCCTTTTATATCACAGCTTCAGGCCTTCTTGTGTAACTTTAACTTTGAACAGGATAACTGTAGCAACTACTTTGAATAAACCTGAGTAAAATTGTCCCCTGGCTCCTTACAGTTTCTGTTGCCTTTCCCAAATGCAAAAGGTAGTGCTTATACAAGTGTAACTTCAACCTACCTCTTGTAAGTACACATTTTGTAATTTATAATATTCTAACTATTGGATAACTTTTTCATAGAGTCAACAAATTCCACAAAATCCAGAAAAAATGGATTGTTCCAAAGTGATCCAAACTAGTGAAATACATGCCTCAGTACATATTTACAGGCCCTTCCACACCACATTAATCCCAGTGCAGTGCATTTGCTAAGAATCTTGATTTTGCTGAATAGTGTCCAATATTTTTCAGCTGTTGTAGTTACCATTTTTTCTGCAAGACCAAGAGCTTTGTTCGAAATGAGCACTGACAATGTGAGATGTTACACTCACTGTAACACATTATGCATGCCAAGCAAGACCCAAAACACAACTGAGTAGAACAGAAATAACTCCTGCTAATGGGAAATAGACCATTTTTTCGCTAAACAGGTTGTTGATGGAAAACAGCTCTTTAGCAAGACACACGTTTAGCAATGCTGATATAATGTTTCTGATGTAAACTTTAATAAATACAGGAGAGAAGTCTGAAAATGCTTCAAAATTTACACGTCACTCAAAACCCTCTGCTGTTGCTGGGGTTTTTGTCTTGGTAGAGCTTTGAATTCCATAGCCTCATCATATCAGACCTAGCCCAGCTCCCTGAAATAAAGGAGAAAGCTCTGAATCAGGTTCTTAAAATTTTATATTTTTACTTTCCCTATTATACAGTGTATATTTTACTTGCATTAAAAGTGTACAATCTAACAGTTTGAGATTTTAATTTTTTTCAAGTTTGAGTAAGACAGCATCTACGAGGCAAAAATATGCCTGAACTCAGAGCTGTGACAGACTTGAATCATGACCTTCAGTGGTCAGGCACCCCTGAAGACAGAGACCCTTGAAGTTACAGAGACCTCCAGGCTACACTGGACAACCACAGCAGAAGGTCTGAGTTAAAGGATGCACTCAGAAACCTTTAGCCTCAACTTCTGCATTGAAGTAGTGACATATAGTCAGATGTGAGACAGTCACAGGAGACAGTAGTCACATTCAAGTGACTTTTTTAGAACTTGTTTAAGCATTTGTGATTTTATGCATTTGTGCATAAAGCACGTTTTACACATTTTTGCATATTTGCAATGTAACACAGCAAGAAAATTTAAACCAGCATGAAAACCAAAAAGCTTTGGCTAGCAGCAAAAAAACAGCACACAAGGCAGTTCAGCCCTCCTGGATGTAGGTCCTAAGAACAGCGGATTTCAATCTTCATTCATCATGCTTATAGTTGATCCTCCCTTATTAGCAGGCTTTGCCAAGCTTATAATGAGGTAGCTCCTGATTATACTCTCATTACCTATAAAAAAAATAAAAATGAAGCCCTCTAACTAGCACCAAAAATAAGTTTGAAGGTGAATGCACAATATGGCTATACACCCAAATGGTGAATAGCCAAACCCAAGAAGTCGTCCATTTATACACAATATTTTCTGACACAGGTTTCCCTTTTCTTTCAAAATCCAAATTCAGCAAGTGTCATTTCTAGTACACAGTGTAAATCCCTAAAGTCCTTCCATTTCGCACCAACCAGTTGTAGTCAAGTACACACACGCCGGTGGAAGGATTCACTCACCCAGATCCAAGACTTGAACAGCTATGGCAGTTTCTGGGGGAGCGTGCAGTGCCGGCTTCCATACGCAACCGCTGTGAGAGTTTCAACAGCGCAAAATTGCTGAGAATGTTGTCTCCTGCAATGGGGTGGTCCCCACTGGCCTGACACGATGCCCCTGGGGCTGGGCTGGAGGCAGTCACCACCCTGACAAGGCAGCAGGGTTGGGCAGACAGGCGAAAGTCCCACCGCCTTATAACCAGAGATCACAGGGCCCTAGGGCAGTACTTACAGAGGGCCTATAGCTTACAGATCCCTCCTGGTAATGCTGTCTGATCTGAGCTGTACTTCCAGTGCAACACCAATTAAAAAAAAAAAAAGTAAAAAAATTGCAACACTAGTTCTTACACCTTGTGTCTAACACCAAAGGAATATGTCTTCTGAAATAGAAATGAAAGCAGTACCTGGATCGTGGTCTGGCTTTAAGTGCATTGGATTCCTGAGCAGCTGGAAGAGAAAAGAAAAAAGAACCTCTAAAGCATCATATTTTAAATAAATGCCTTGAGCTGCAGAATCAGCGTTCATTAAAAATGTGTGTTGCGAATGTGGATATGAGAGCATGTTCATCTCACACGAGCAATGAGGATGTCTTTTCGCTTCTCCTTCCCCTTTGTTCCTGTAGTGTATGAATGTCCTAAGAATTCAAAAGCCCACACGTAGTCAGAGCTTCACCTTTTAATTTGGTTACCAGAATGCAGGACAAGCAACAGATCTGACAGCTCTGACATGTACTCCTGGATGTAGCTGTGACAAAGAAATGTAAAGAATAGCACAAACTTTCCACAGAAAACATCTTACTCCTAATCCAGATGTCTATTAGTTGTCCATTGTCCAGCTTCGCAAAGCACAAAGGCTTATATCCTCCCTAAATACTTCAGTTAGTATAAAAGTACATCTCCTTACCACCCGTAAGAAAACACAATTAATATCTAACATTGAGACTACTTTGACATTGGGAATGAAAGATATCAGAAGGTAGGAAGCTTTACAGGCTAAGTGTTGATCAAACACATTTCTCTCAATGTAAAATTTGGGGGTTTTTATAAATTCCAAATATCCTGCCATACACAGGTTTTATGCAATAGGAAAACAACAATGCTGACTTATCTCTGGGTAATTCCTTGAGGCTGTTCCTTGGTTTACATACCCTTTGTGTGACTTCCCTGTTACTTTCCTTACTAACATCAGATAATTTTGAGAAAACACATCTGTGTGATTGCTTTCAAATTCAGCCCACTGAGATATCCTCAAGGTATCACAGCAGCGTGAATGATCCCAATGCACACACAAAGTGGATCCTTGTACTTTTCCCATTATTCTGCTAATCAAGATACAACACCTAAGAGAAGCAAGGTGTCTGGGGAAAAAAAAACCAAATTCTCAGGGTTTCTAGCTTCCTTCAGATATATGCCTACTTCCAAGTCAGACATTTATCACCAGCTACTATACAGCACTGCCTAAGGATACGACAGATCCTCCAAACACAGGGCAGGAGCTACCTGTGGTAGCAGCTGGCAAATACTAACTTTCTAATGGCTTGCATAGAGCCTCCAAAGGAGGCTTTAGGCTCAGAGAAGAAAAGCAGCAGCATATGGCACATGTGTAGCCACACACTAATTCTTCATAAAGGAAACTGCTTTTAGGGTCATGCCATGCTAGTTGCTGCTCTGGAGGCGATAAACCCAAATGTAAGTGGCAGAGGCACAAACGACCACTTATAAACCAAGTTCTAGTAGATTACTGTCACCACCAAACTGGCTCACAGTCATTCCAGAGTTCCGCGCAACAAATTCTTCCTAGCAACTGAAGAAGGGAAAGGGAATTATTATTAAAATATGCAATCCCCCCCTCCTCTCTCTCTGTGTCAAACTCCCAGAGACTACAACTTCAGACACTAGTTCCCTAGAGCCATATGACCCAATTTTTCCAATGCTAAAATTGCTGATTATTAAATTACATGCACAATTATTAACCGTATGCCACTTAGAACTAGGAAGTATAAATCTCTTCCAAGATAAGCCATGTTTAAGAACCTTTATATTTTTCTTCTTTTATGGAGACTGTAATTCTGTTCGTATTTCTTCTGGAAAGCAGGTTAAACTGACATTCAAACTCTCCAGGGATATCTTGTTGAGGTAAACAGGAAAGTACACTAGGAATAGAGAATCCCAAAATGACTACTAACTTAAAATGACTGCAATAGAATACTACTGCCAAGGATTTTCTTCTAAGCTTTTGAAAAATCAGGAAATTCAAGGCTACAACTACACAATACCCAGACTCAGCTTTAACTTTCAAAAGAAGTAGTATAATATATATAAAAAATATTATAAATCTTCATTAGGAGATACAAATAATTGTGGCAGGACTTCCATAAAACGTGCCGTTATTGTGGTACGCCCAGTCTGCAAGTACGTTGTGTTTGAGGGGTAGGTTTACACACATACATGACAAAATCATTCAAGGTGATACAAACTATCTAGTTCATGAGTTTTCCATATTTCTGTTGCCATGGATACATAACCCTAGCTTACATGAAACTGATAAAAAGCTAAAGCTGTTGAATAAATTAATTACATTTATTATTTAAGAAGTTTGTATGATTCCCAGAGTAGTACAGCCTGATGAACTGAACAGCTTGGTCTGCACTAATTAAAGTCATATACGACCGTGATCTCTTCTTCATTCATGAGAGAGTGTGAAAGTTCCTGGTTTGGGTGTTTAACTGCTCCCATGCCTCTCTTTCAACATAACTTAATTTTAACAATTCAAAGGATGCTGATTCAGCAACATTTGTCTGTAGTCTAATACTTTATACTCAGTTGGTGTTTCCTTGCTTCACAGACTCAAGATTGGGTTGAAAATTGTACCATAAAAGGTGCAATTATGCCATATGGCTAAATAAAAAACAAATAAAAGAATTTCCCTCTAGTCTAAATCACCCCCACTGACTCATCTCTTAATGGTGGCCTAGGCAGAAATGTACAATTTAAACACTCACAAATTTGGGCGTCAACACTTTAAAAGTTTAAGGCTAACAATGATTTTACACTTAGAAGCCTAAATAAGCCAGTCAGGTATTTGGAGATGCTGAGCATATAACATTTTTACTGATTTCAAATTTCTAGTCCTTCTGATAGCAAAGAAAACTTTCCCATAATGAAGCGCAGCAGTATCATCCTTCCTGACTTCACATAAACAGCCCACATGAATAACCAAAGAAGGATGTAAAATTCTCCCAATTCGCTCCAGCTGGGTTTTCATTCTGAAGGTTAATGATTACAGTGACCTTTCAGAAGTGTGAAATTATTCTGAAATAACCACTCAATGACTGAGCTATATCTCTGGATATCTCTGGATAGATAAACTTTTTTCCTTCTAACATCAGTCATGTCACGCACCCTGAGAACATGCTTGCTCAAACCCTGGACAGCAAGGGTGAAATCCCTACAGTGACAGGAGTCACAACGATGGGGTGAAAATCTGCCACCCTTCTCCTTTAGTATACATACACAGCATCATTGGGAACACCTCCT